>JANBOI010000127.1:0-17130 GCA_027595825.1 Coemansia biformis
AGGCCCACATCAGCCCGGAGCAGCAGCGGGAGGTCCGTGAGCGAGTCGCCGACATAGATCACGGCGGGCCTGGTGCACCCGCTGCCTCGTGCGACCTCGTCTATGAATCTGACGAGCGCTGCGGCCTTGTCGCTCGCCACGACCAGCCGCGGCTGGATCGCGCCCGTGCTGAGGCCCGTGCTGGCGCCGAACTCGGGGTCGTTGCAGTAGACGTGCAGCAGCCGGCCCTGCAAGTGCACGCCGCCGGCCTCCAGCGCACCACGAATAAAGTCGCGGGACCAGTTGACGGATACAATGCATACGTGGAAGTTTGGATCCTGCAGGAAGTGGTTGATGGCGGCCGCCGCACCCGCCTGCAGCTCAACGTTGCGTCCGGCCCGAGCAAAGTCCGTGCGCGAGGCGCCAGCGAGGATCCCGTGTGCTGCGACGCGGCGGAGCGATGCCTCCTCGATGGGCCGCAGCGCCTCGAGGTACGTGTCCAGCAGTCCTCGAGATGTGACCGTGCGGCTCTGGCGATCGAGCACTGGTCGCCAGCCGGCCTCGTGGGCAGCAAGGTCTTTGGCGTATTCGTCGGCACACCGCTGGAAGCGGGAGCGTCCGGGCTGCTGGCCCGCTGCGGCAGCTGCGGCGACAGCGCTCAGGGTGTCGCCGACGGTGAGCGTCTGGTCAAAGTCCAGTGCCAGGACCACGGCCCGCCGGGACGCGCCGGCCACCGCTCGCTGCATGCTGCACGGCAGAGAGAGAGAGAGACGGGAGAAGATGCGTCGCCAGGCCCTCGCCAGCGCCGCTCAGCGAGACATGTGCTCCAGCCGTTCCACCGCCCCCCCCCCCGTGCTCCCCACGCCAGGATTCGGCCCAACACTGTGGATCCGAGCAGCGACTGGCCCCTTATGCCTGCGCGAGTGGCAGGCGCTCCCCGCGCCCACAGCTCTTCTCCGCCCTATCTCCCCGCCGCCGCCTGCTGCTACTCACGCTCTCTTTCCTCCTCGCCGATCTGCGCCTGGAGCTGCTGCTGTGCGGGTCCAGCCACAGCGACGCGTGATACTCGGGGCGACGGGCCTGGGACTGCCTCTTCTGGCCTCGCACTATGCTGGTGAATCGCAACACTGAGCACATTCCACGGGGGTTGTTCACTTTGCAGGCGCACGAGCGGACGCGCAGGACACCATGGCAGCAGAGCGCGGCCAGCTGGACTACCACCACCGCCACCAACGTGAGCACACACAAAGTGGATGTGCGCATCACTGCGCCCCGCCGCCTCCGCCGCCGGGCCTGGGCAAGCGGAGCTCGTCACGGGTGTTCCACGACGCGTACAGCCAGGTGCCAGAGTCACCGCTGGCGCCCGAGCGCGGCGAGGTGAGCTGGCGGCGGCTGGGGCGCATGCTGGTCCGGGACCACAGGTTCCTGGGCGCGCAGCTGTACGTTGGGATCCTGCACCTGTGCCTCGGGGCGGCGGTGTGGGCGGCCGGCATTTACGCCAACAGCCTGGCGCTCATGTGCTACGCATTCATCGTGATGTACGACGCGTGCGCGCTGCTGGTCGCCCTGGTGCCGCGGGCGCTGGAGTACTCTGGCAACGTGGATCCGTCGGTGGAGTACCCGTTTGGCCTGCAGCCCCTGCAGACGGTGCTCGGGTTCGCCAATAACATCACGCTGCTGTATCGTGGCGTGCAGGCGCTGAAGGAGGGCGCCGAGCACCTTGTCAGCAGCAGCCACGAGCACGCCGCGACTGCAGAGTTCGAGACCTATGCGCACCGGGCGCGCGGCCACAATCGCAGCGCGCCGCTGGGGATGGCGTGCGTGGCCGCGGCCATGCTGGCCACGGCGTACTCGGCGGCACGCTTTGCCAACCACCACGCGGCGTGGGAGGCGCGCTTGCGCCAGCGAAGGCCCGCAGCAGCGGGGATGCAGAACGCGCTGCTCAACCCGTACAACATTGCGTCGCTGCTTGCGGGCGCGTGGATGCTGGTCATGCTTGTGCTTGTGCCTGCGGACGAGGAGTCGGCGGTAGAGCCGGCGTCGTGCATCCTGGTGGCATGCGCCATGGCGTACATCAGCCTCCCGACATGCGTGTGTCTGGGCAGGCTTCTGCTGCTCGCGGTCCCCGCGGAGACGGCGGCCAGCGGCCGCGAGATCGCCAACCAGGTGTCGCAGATGCCCGGCGTAACCGCTTGCTCGGGGTACCGCATGTGGGTCGCAGCTCCCGATAGATACGCGATGGCGCTGCGCGTGTCCGTCGACCCGGCCGGCTGCAACGTCAGCGCCCTGCGCAGCCGCATAGCCAGCCTTCTGAACGGAACAGGGCTGGACGACAGTGCGATCGAGATACGGATCAGCTAGATCGCTGCTGTGGCCTGTCGCTGGCTGGCACCTGCGGCCGTGCGCACACGCCACCTTTTTATCTCTGCCGTAGCTTTCAATGCCGCTGCCCCGTACCTCGAATTCGACCGATTACTTTGTACCAGTGCACGCCCCCTCCATCCCGCACGCACGCATTCTACGACACAGCACAGGCGGCTCCTGGACAGCACAATGGGCGGGCCGGGCCTCGAGGTGGCAAAGTTCACCTTCTACGTGTTTATGCCAATTGGCTTTATGGTCTACTTTGGCGGACCCGGGTTCTACGAGCGGTACGTGGCGGACGACGTGTTCCAGTTCAACCCGCCACCAAAGTACAAGGTGCCGACGGAGAAGGGCGATATCAGACGCGCGCTAGAGGAGTTTCGGGCAGCCAGAGAGCAGCGGCGGCAGATGCGCGAGAGCACCATGAATGGGGTGGCGGCCGAGGACGGCGGCCCAGGCTCCAGGCAGTGAGTGCGCGCCCTCGGGCCTGTGGTCTGCAGCCACCAGACGGCGTCCGTGTGGGCTACTTCCTTGCGCTGCTTTGTACAGAACTTGGCTAGCAAATACATTCAGTGGCCGCTCGCGTCGCAGCAGAGCCGCGCGGGCAGAGTAGCAGTGGTGAGCGGGGTGGGGAGGTGACGTCCTTGGCAGGGGCCGGGCAGCGCGCGCAGAGCTGTGTCATTTGGCGGGCTGGTGCTCGTAGCCTGGAGGCGCCTCCGCGGGGTAGTCTTGGGGGCCGGCCGGGCCGGGCAGCGCGCCGCCATCGTCGTACACGGGCAGCTCCTCCTCGTACGGAGGGGCCTCGCCCGTCTCCTGGATCCGGTCACTCATCTTGCGCGCGACAGTGGCAAAGTCAAAGCCGCCACCGTCCTTGAATGACAGAACCAGCGCTGTGCAGCCAGGAAACGCGCCTCCAGACACCGGCAGCGCCAGCGCCTCGAAGCGGTTGGCGCCAAACATCGGCTGTACGAACTTTTGCTCCTTCAGGCTCGCGTGCGGAATCGTGAACGAGTTGAGCGTACCATGGGGGCTGCTCGCGGTGCTGGACGCATGGGTGGTGGTGTCCGGCAGGAACACCACCCGCTGGTTGGACACGAACGCTGTGCCCGAGGCGCTCCGCAGCGCAATAGCGTCGCCCGGGTATCCGTCGCCGCTCTTCAGCTCGAATTTGACGCCGCTGCAGTGGTAGAGAAAGTTTTCATTTGGCAGCGGCACCGGATGCCGTGTGCCCTCCTCGAGCATGACCGCGTTCAGCGCCATGACCTGTATTCAGCCTGTATGCGTGCGTGTCCCCTGGACCGTGCGCCTGTAGCGTAAATGCGTGGACAGAGTGCTAGCGAACCGACAGTACAAAGCTACGCGGAAAGCGAGTGAGAGGGAGGGCGCGCGCTGTCCGGCGCTGCCCCCGCGTGCCCCGGCATCGCCTCCACATGCCCCGGGCGTCGCCTCCCCACGCCCCCGGCGCCGCCTCCCTCCTGACCACACGGCGCCAGCGGTGCTTCCGGCTGATGCTTGCGGATCGCCCCCGCCCTTTGCGCTTGCCATTGCTAGGCTGCCGCCGATTGGCTGCCACTGGGCCCGTCGGAGCCGAAGTGGACCGGTGTGGGCCGTGAGCGGTGCCAGGAGGTGTATGCTGCGCTGCACCCGTGTAGCGATCGACGGAACACGTCCTGCAGCCGGGCTGCAGGTAGAGCTGGTCCTCCCTGCCTTGCGGATATCAGCGCCCGAATCCTGCAGCAGGGCCGCGCGGAAGCGCCCATGCACGGGCTACTGGCACGGCGCTCACATGCGGGGGGCTGTATGAGCATCTCTTGACACAGGTGCAGTGCACTAGCTTCAGGCATGAAAGGAAAGGACGAGCAGTCTGCCTCACGTTGACCGCTTCTTGAATAGCGCCGCAATGGCCACGCCAGCCAGCGCAAGCACGCCGCCCGACACCGCCAGCCCGATCAGCCCGTCGCGGGCGACCTTGTCGTCGATGAGCCCATGCAGGCTGCGGGCCTGCGCGTTGCCCGGCTCCAGCGCCAGCAGCTGCTCAACAAACACCCGTGCGTTGCTGTACTCGCCCATCTTGTAGTAGCCAATAGCCAGGTAGTACATGCACTCGCGCCTGCGCTCGTTGTGCTCGTCGTATATCTCGTGCATCAGCTTGACGCCGCTGCGCTGCTCGCGCTTGCTCGTGCTCTTGATCAGCCCCCATGCGTAGTTGAACTTTGTCTGCACCCGCGCCTGCGGCATTTCGCGCTCATACTGCCGCTGCAGCACGAGGAGCTCCTCGCCAGTCAGCGATTGCTCCGCATCGGCCGCGTATGGCAAGTATCCGTCGCTCATGGTGTAGCTCGTGCGCGGGGCTGTAGAATTGGAATCGCTCGGACACGAAGGGTTGGCCTTGCCAATGACTGCGCGATGCAAAAGGGAATGAGGGTGTCGCGAAGGAAAGAGCGACTGAAGGCGCGCAAAGAGTGAGAGAGGAAGGCCGCCCTGCCCTCCAGAGAAGACTGCGTGCTGGGCTTGGCAGCAGCGCCGTCATGTGTCGGCCTCCCAAGTTGCATCACACACAGATGGTGGCCGTAGTCTGCCCATACCAGCTGTGGCTGTGCAACACCGATAACACGCCGTCGTCCCCACGGGGGCGGCTAAACCACTGCGCGGACCGCTCTATCCTTGTGCTCTACTAACTGGTCTGTGCGCAGCTGTGCGGGGGGAGGCATCGTAGGCCATATGGGAAGGTACGCCTCTGTGGTCGCCCGAGCGCGGGACTTCGGTGCCACCGCCGCAGCGACTAATGGCCAGCCGCGGCGCTGCTGCTGCTCCATGTCGCGCATAGGCTCCAGCTCGATCTGCACGCTCTGGTGTGCAAGAACGCCGTGATCGAAGGCGATGTTCAAATCGGCAGCGGCACCGTGGTGCATGTCGGCGCCTCTATCATCGCCAAGAACGGGCCCATCATCATCGGGTCGAACAACATCATCTGCGAGCGGGCTGCAATCATAAACCACCATTCGACGCCACTGATGATTGGCGATAACAACTTGCTAGAGACTGACTGCTTGGTTGAGGGCCGTGGCATCGGGCACGGAAACACTATCCAAGCGCGCGGCAGGGTGGCTGGAACCAGCACGCTGGGCAACAACTGCGTTGTTGGCGCCACATGCACCACTGAGCCTGCCGAGAGCGTCCCCGACAACACCGTGCTGTTTGGGAACCCCCAGTCGCGGCGACTCCGGGCCGGCGGCAATACAGAGCACGCGGCAACGCACAAGCGGCACCTTGAGTACATCCACGAGATGCTGCCTCGCTACAACCACATTGTCGAGACAGGCTAGCACCCCTCCTCCCGTTGCAACATCTGCTGCCAACCTGTGGTGGCTTCCAGCTTTATGCCTGGCAGCGCCCCTGCGGGACTCGGCTAGATACTGAACAAGAAAACAACCATGCTACTTTGTCAGCTGGCGGCGCAGCTCCTCCAGAAAGTCCTTTTGGTTTGCCATCGTGGAGCCTACGTCTGCAGAAGGAGTTGCGATGGCAGAGTCAGTACACATGGATGTGTGGCTCAGGCTGTTGGTGTCTGTAGATAGAATGCCAACACAGCGGTCGATAGTTACCTTTGGCGAGCTTATTCTTGGTTGCCACATTGCCAGACTCGCACTTGTACACCTTGGGCTTGTCTACATGTACGGGGTGCCAAGCGAAAAGGCATCCGAGCGGAATCAGGCGCCGTCTTTTGACGCCGCGAGTCGCGACGGGACTGCATTGGCCACCGTCTCCAAGCATACCTTTCATTGGGATCGTCGGGTCGTTGAGCGCATCGGTCACGTCGAGCCACTCTACTGGATATGACAACAGAAGAATATGTGCAGCAATTCCATCCTCAGCACAAAGAAATAATCACGCTACCTGTGGCCGCACTGGTGCCAGGGCCAGCGGAGAAAATGCACCTACCTCGCGCAACAAAAGCCTGGATCGCCTCGGTGTTGAACGCATTAGAGGCGCTCATTCTCGCACTACTTGGCGACACTTTGCCAATTCTGGGCAGCAGAAACTCCGAATACAGGCCGACACACGCACGAAAAGCGCCAAGGCAAGACTTGGATGGGGCTAGATGGGGGCAAAGCAGTATCGTATTACTTCACGAGTGGTAGCCGACTATGGCAGCACCCGCACAAGATCGGCCGGACATTTCGTCGACACGTGTGGGAACTGCTTAGTGGTTGGTTCGTCAGCCAACTATTTTTCGCAAGGCTGCAGGCAAATGTGTGGATGTCGGGGCACAAGGTTACCGGCGTGTGGGTGGGGGTTGGATGGTGCCTGGTGCCTTGAGACCACAGGGACTACTGAATCCGCCAGCCGCGCGCCCGCGATCTTATACATGCCCTCTTGCTATATGCAGCGCTGTGCTGCTGCGGATCCTCCGTAGCTACCATGCTCACATATCGAAACGCAAAGTACGCCGGGGAAAGCACAGTTTAGGCGTGAACAGCAAGAAGGAAATAGAGGGGGATGCGGATAGAGGAGCGATGGAGAGGAGATGGAATGGGTGTCGCCAAGCGCAGCGCCGCTATAGCCATGGCGAGACCCAGCACGAGCATTCCGGGTCATTGGCCAGAGGGCAGGAGCGTGTCTTCAGGCTTGGTAAGGATCGTTGGTTACCAGAGGTGGTGTAGGTGCTGTACGAAAAAGTTGCTGTCAACATCTATTATTATCGCAATAGCAGATGTCAAGGGGTTCATTTCGCGCTGGGCGGTATCGAGCATGTCGGGCACGTTGCTCTAGTCTGCACCGCGCTCGTCTCTGCCACCGCCATAGCCGCCGTGGCCACCGCGCCCGCGGCCTCGGCCACGACCGGCACCGTCGCCTCCGCCACGGCCACGGCCGCGGCCGGCGCTGTCACTGCCACCACGGCCACCTCGTCCACGGCCGCCCCGTCCGCCGCGGCCCGCCATGGTGCGGTTCTTCTCCATGTCTTCCTTCGCCTTGTCAAGCACAGCGTCGGGTATCCGCAGGTACTTGATCGTGTTGCCCCGGATATAGGCGTCGGGAAGGCGCCAGAAGCGGTCACCGTCGCTGTCCGTCTGAATCACCTCGCGGAGCGTGATGTTCATAAAATTGTCGCATTTCTCCAAGTGCCCGTTGTACGTCTCGCCATTTTTCAGCTCTACCAAGATTGGGTGCCCAACAGCCGTGTTGAGCAGCGAGAGCGGGAGCATTTGGGCGCCGTGTCTTTTGTCTCTGCAGGCCAACTGCAGAGATGCGGCGAGGCGGCGTCCTGCCGGCTGCTAATTCCAGCGATACTGGCGGTGCACGCGGGGGGCGCGGCGAGGGCGGCAGGGCGACCAGCAAGCAAAGCAGACTTGTATAGCACAAACGAGCGTAAAGGGCACATGGCGCCAGTGCGGCGTGGCCCGCCCTTGTGGTGTCGCTGTGCCGCTGCCCGATCTGATCGCGCGGCCGCGGATCAGCTGCCCGCAAAAAAAGTGTTCTGCCCACCAAACCAGCGAGGCTGACAGACGTGCCGGCTCCCTTCTTGGTCCTGTCCGAACCCTCGCTTCCGAACCCTCGCTTCGCCTGTACACATACTTGCCGACGGCGCTCGCTGCGATTGCAGATACACACGATGTCGCTCAGCCACGATTTGGTAAGCACCGCTCCCCCATTTATCTGCCACCTGTGTACTGGAGAGGACGACCAGAGCTCACACCGCCACAGACCCGCCGTCTCCGCCACTGCGCGCCCCGTGCTTTGCGTGTAGGTCCTCCGGGCGTCAGAGTCCCTGCTAAAGTACGCAGAGAAGCAACAAGAGAAGGATGCCCCGACGAATTTGCTTGCGGACGAGGAGCAGCCTGTGCACTTGATCGTTAGCGTGAAGAAGCTGGCGCTGCGGATGCAACACAAGCCCTACCGCATTCCGCTCAAGACCCCGCTCTATGGCGAGTCGAGCTCGGTGTGCCTTTTTACAAAGAACAACGACGAGGCGCACATTGAGAAGCTTCAGAACCTCAAGATCCCACAGATCAAAGCGATTGTATCCATGGCGCAGCTCAAGACCGAGTACAAGGCGTACGAGGCCAGGCGGCTGCTGCTGTCAACGCATGACCTGTTCCTGACCGACGACCGCGTCATCGCCGCCCTGCCTGAGGCGCTGGGCGTCAAGTTCTTCAAGGCGAAGAAGCTGCCGGCGCCGGTCAACCTGAAGGCCACCAACCTGAAGAACGAGATGGAGAAGGCACTGTCGTGCACATACTTTAGACAGAACAAGGGGACGTGCAACGCGCTCAAGGTCGGCATGACCAGCATGTCAGCGTCGGATCTGGCGGACAACATTGTGAGCGCAGCCGACATGGTCGCAAAGTGCATCCCGAAGGGGTGGGACAATATCCAGTCGGTTGGCATCAAAACGGGCACCTCGCTGACCCTGCCGGTCTACAACGCCCTCCCCAATGGCGCGACGGCCATCGGCGACTCGGGCGCCGTGCTTGAGGAGGTTGCGCAGGACGAGGAGGGCGAGGGCGCGAAGAAGAGGGCAAAGAAGCAGAAGAGCGAGGATGCCTCCGCAGACGCCGCCAAGGCAAAGAAGAGCCGGAAGAGCCCCCTGTCGCGTAGCAAGGCGGACAGCCTTGTCAAGGCGTATGCCAGCAAGCGCGCTGCGACAAAGGCCTAGCCGCAAGTTCTAGATGTTACGCGATGACGGTCATCTGTCTGCCCATTCCTGGAAACACTTCCAGCTCAACATCCACGTTTATTAGGTGAAAGGTAGCAGCTGGCATCGGCAGCAAGGTCGGGGATAGCAAGACTCTATGCTGTCTTTTGCTTTGCGCTGGTCACGCCCAGGCGCTGGCCCGCGAACTGGCGGTAGTTGAAGTATAGGAAGAAAGCCGCAAACATGACGCACGAGAACGTGGCGTTGAGCACTGCGTATATGTCGGGCAGCGACGGGGGCGGCGGAACCACCGCATGGCAGGCATGGATGGCGAGCATCGCCAATGTTGTCAGCCACTGCAGACAGGCCACAAAGCTGGACGTTTGCTTGTCGGCGGAGCAGCCGGGGCGGCTGCGGAGGAAGGACCAGCCGGCGGCCAGCACCCAGTACGGCATGTGCAGGCCGTCCCTGAACAGTAGCGGGTAGTTGCTGAACAGCGCGACCTGTACAAGCCAGCTCACAGCCCGCTCTTCCTCGTGGATCAGCATAAGGGCTGGCGCAAGCGGGATCAGAATCGACTTTTCGTGGGCCTGGAACGAGAAGAGGAAGAACGCCAGGGACGTGTTGAGCAGACAGTACCGGAACAGTCTGCTGGCGTCTGCAGCGCCAGCCTGAGACCGGCTCTGCCGCCGGATCGCATGGAACATGTGCAGGCACGCCGGCAGAAAAGCCACGACTGTTGCAGCTGTCGCAAGCCGCACAAGCGACCAGACGGGGAGCAGGGAGCGCAGCCGGACGACCACGTTGACCGCGCACCAGACGTTGGCGACCTTGTCCTCGTACAGGCCGCGTGCAACCGGGAAGACACGCACCAGGATCTGCTGGAGCTGGCTGGGCGAGTGGATCCACGGGAGCAGCATCGTGCCGATTGTGCCCAGGACCGCCAGCGCGAGTTTGACGAAAAGCAGCGCGCTGCGCGGGGGCTGAAGGCACTTTGCGAGGAGAAAGAAGAACACGGCAGGAGCAAAGTAGAGCGCCATCTGCTTGAACATGAACGAGCAGCAAAAGGCGACTGCCATCAGGACATGCTTCTCGCGTAGCGCAAAGTAGACGGCCCACACGACAAAGCCCAGCATCACCGCGTTGTACTGGAAGTGGCCGTGGTCAATCAGCACCAAACCTGGCTGGAGCAGCATGCAGAACGTGGCCATCTGTCTGGCGGCCCACGGCATCCGCAGCTGGCGCGATTGGAACAGCAGGACCACCGCCGGCACGAACACTGCAAACTCGAGCACAACGACAGTTGCGCGCATGAAGAGCTTGCTGGCGTGTGTCTCGATCCCTCGCGACGCGCCCAGCGCGACCCAACTCGGATCAATCCAGTGCGCCACGAGGCCGCACAGCCAGCTTTGGAACGCTGTCAGCGGCGGGTAGTCGAGGCCCCAATACTGCAGGTCGAAGTAGTACCATTCTTTTGGCGGCAGGTGGATGGTCAGCTCCATCCAGTGCCGCTGCGCCTCATAGTCGCCAAAGAGCGGCGGCTTGCCCCTCCCCGAGTACCCGTGCAGCGACACGCACCAGCGCACCAGCAGCGAAAACAGAAGCGTCACCGGCAGCGCAATGCCCTGCGCGCCCTGCGCCTCGAGGAACCGGAACCACCTGCGCACGGGCACCGTTTCGATCGGCTGCGTCGAGCCAGCAGGCCTCCCGCGCCGAGCCATTGCAACAAACGGCCGGCCGGCTGCTCAATGCTCAAGGAGACCGAGAAATGTGCGTGCGTGCCGAGGATTGACGAGACACAGCGCCAGGACGATAACGGAGCCAAGCGCCGGGCCGCCAGCGGCTGGCAGCCCAGACCACAAGGCAGCCGGCTCGCAGCGCCAGCATCGCCCACGCCCGAGCCGCGGGGGCCGGGCGAGCCACGCATACCCTGCGAGCCAGCAACGCCAGACGAACGCGTGCGTGGGCGCAGCGCGGCTTTTCCTTTGCTCCACGGCGAATTGCGCAACACGCTTTTGTTTGTCTCTGCGGCAGCCTCGCCACGCGCACATTCACCGCCGAAACATCCTTGCGGCAGCAGCCAGCAGCCAGACATGGCGGACAACGGCAGCCCGAGCACGCCGCGCACGATCCCGCGGGCCCGCAACCGCTTCGACATGGGCCTGACGCTAACGGCAACCAGAAGGGGGCGCCGAACGCTGCTCACAGACAATACACACGAGACGCCCTCGCGGACGACATCCGAGGTCACGGACATCCTCAAGCTTGGCGCGGCAGCGGAGGCCGACGACAAGGAGAACAGCTCCGAAGAGACATCCGGCATCTGCAGCGTCGCTGGCCAGACCGTCTATGGCTTCCAGAAGCGTGCGGCACGCAAGCGTGCCAGCAGCAGCTCGAGAGGCGGTGGGCAGTCAGCCAGAGGTCGCAGAGGCAGCGGCACACCGAGGGCTGGCCGCCGGGCGACAATCGGCGGTGCCCGCAGGAATGCCAGCGGTGCCAGTGACGACGATGACGAAGAAGATGAAGACAACGATGACGACGACAATGAGCAGCGGCCCAAGCGGGCCGCCACGAATCGCCGGCCCTACGGCGGCAGCGATGGCAGCGACAGCGACAGCGATGGCGGCGACAGAGACAATGATAGCGCACTGGAAGGCGATGCAGACGACTTTGCTGACACGCGGCCGGCATATGAGCGCTATTTCCAGGACCTGAATGGCAGCAAGGGCCCAAAGACGTCAGACAACACCCTGGCAAAGCTCCCGCGGCTAACGCCAGCACAGACCGGAGCCATCCTAGCCAGCGTGCCGACAAAGCACAAGGAGGAACTGGCGCTGCTCGACTCGCTGCACCGCCGGCAGTTCCGGCAGTGGTTCTTTGAGATGACATGCGGGTTCAGCATCATGTTTTACGGTTTTGGCTCCAAGCGGCAGCTGATCAACAGCTTTGCGACGCAGCTCGCTGAGAGCGCGCCGGTGGCGATTGTCAACGGATACTTTCCAGCGCTGAACCTGAAGCAGTCGCTGGAGAAGATCGCGTCAGAGATCCTGGGCCTCGGCGACACCACGGGCTCAGCCGCCGACCTGGCGCTGCTGATCCGCGACTACTTTGGCACGGCCGGCCGCGCTGTGGACACAATGTACGTTATCGTCCACAACATCGACGGGCAGTGCCTGCGGAAGCACCAGGCGGCGCTGGCGGCGCTGGCGAGCAGCCCGCGCATCCACCTGGTGGCCTCCATCGACCATATCGAGGCGCCGCTGATCTGGGACGCCAGCACGGCCACGCGCTTCAACTGGGCATGGCACGATCTCACCACCTTTGAGCCCTACGCAGTCGAGACCAGCAACGAGAACTTTGGCGCCGAGACCAAGAACATTGGGCCGCGCGGCGTGCTCCACGTCCTGGCCAGTCTGACCGAGAATGCAAAGGGCATCTTCCGCGTGTTGGCCGAGTTCCAGGTCGCAGAGTCGGTCATGGACGACACGCCCGCTGCGCAGAAGAAGGCCGGTGCAGCCATCCCCGAAATGCCGTTTGGCGGCTACTTTGCCGCGTGTCGCGACCAGTTCCTGGTCAGCAGCGAGATGACGTTCCGCTCCCAGCTGACCGAGTTCCGCGACCACCAGGTGATCCAGTCGCGCCACGCTGCCGACGGGACCGAGTTTGTGTTTATTCCCCTCGATGCCGCGACACTGGGCTCCATCCTCGAAGGCATGGACTAGCGCCGCCGCCAGTGCCACGTCCTGTAGGAAGTGTAAAAGCTCTGTTGTTGTTTAAAGGCTGGTGAACCAAGCAAATGCGCAACGACACAGGGCCCTCGTAGCCGACTTAGAACACCAGTGCGGCGTTCTTCTTCCTCTTGTCACCGCCGAGCTCAAAGTGCTTGCAGCGCTTGATGGCGAGCTGCTGCTTGTACTTGCAGACGGTGCACTCGAGGCGCAGGACAATCTTCTTGGTGGTCTTGGCCTTCTTGCGGAACACGGGCTTGGTCTGGCCACCAAAGCCGGACTGCTTCCGGTCGTAACGGCGCTTACCCTGCGCGAACACCGAGGCCTTACCGGCCTTGTACTGCGTGACCTTGTGTGGCGTGTGCTTGCGGCACTTCTGGCCCTTGCAGAAGGTGTTGCGGGTCTTGGGGATGTTGACCTACAAACCGCGTTGTCCAGGAGCACCACAGCAGTGGCACGCTTTAGCAGGCACGTTGGTGCTCGCAATTTCACTGGCGGCATAGCTTCCGTGTTGGCCTGCGCGCGTCACGGTACGGGGGTGGGGTGGGGAGAGGGGTGCCGGCTGCGATTCGCGTTGCCATGGCCCTCTGCCATTGTAGTCTCAACTGTCGGCGCTGGCGCGGGAGGGGCTGCTGCGGCGGCAGGGTAGGTCGGCTGTGGCATCTGTTACCGGCATTCCCTCCTTGGCCTAATCTGGCTGCTGAATTGCGGCAGCCAGAGTCGCCTGGGGAGCAGAATGCCCTGCCGACCAAGGGCCGCAGCCGGCGCCCAGTGCCCTCTGGCCGAATCTGCTGCCAGGGCCGGCGATTCTGCCATGGGATGTCTGCCGAGTCCACCACTCAAAAACTGGGTCGCCGTCCCTGCCGCTATCCAGGCAAGGCAATGGATTCTCCAGTGTGTCGGCAGCCGGTGCTCCTATCGCTGGCGCAGCTCCTCCCTCCGCCCCGATGCCCCGATTCCCCGATGGATGCGCGCTGCTGACCGATGGATACGACTGCCCGGAACCGCCTCCCAACGCGATGGATTCGCCATGACATTTACCATTGTGACGGAACTAGCTTCAGCAATACGCGACTCAATGCGGGAGAGGAAGACGCTGCTGCAGTCTGGCGCCACTGCCGCCTGTATGACTCGCACCTTAGCCAGTGCTGTCCGCGCTGCCAGCGCCTCCCAGCACTGGCCCGTCCCCAGCCCGCCGCTAATCCGCGCTGCGCTGATCTCTGCGTTGATCAAGCTTTTTTTCAGCTAAGCTATGCCTGCTTCCCGGGACGGCTGGCGGGAGAGCCGTGCAGGCTTCCTTCTCCGTCGCATCCCGCATTCCTCCCCACCGCAATGTCAGAGCTGGACGCGCTGTTTGACAAGCTCGACCAGGGCGGCGCCCCGGATCAGGCGCCGGCCGAGCCGGCTGCGACAGCCGACAAGCCCAAGGCAAAGGCAAAGGCGCAGCCAGCGGAGAAGTACTCAAAATCGATGATCTTTGTGCGCGGCATTCCCAGGGACGCAACCAACGACGAGCTCGAGGGATTCTTTAGCAGCGTCGGCCCAGTCCGCTCGTGCTTTGTGGTCGGCGTGAAGGCGTCGCAGCCTTCGGATGACGCGGCCGCGGCCCCAGACGCGGACGCCGGCGCCGGCGCCGAGGAGGCGGCGGGAGACAAGCAGCTAGGCAACCGTGGGTTTGGCTTTGTCCAGTACGTGCTGGCCGAGGATGCGGCGCGGGCGATGGAGGAACTTGCCGAGACAAAGTTCCGCAACCAAAGACGGCTGCTGCTTGACTTTGCGATGAGGAAGCACGCGCAGGCAGGTGGCGACGCAGAGGGCGACCGGCCGGTGAAGCGGCCTCGGCCGGACGCGCCGCAGAAGCAGCCGACCGAGCCCCGCACAAAAGCTCCGCGGACTAGCAAGGACGGCAGCAGCAGCAGCAGCAGCAGTAAAGGCAAGGGCCAAGATGTTGAATCTCGCACTGTTACGATTAGCGGGATACCCGCGGGCGCAACAAAGAAGCACCTGGTCAAGCGCACGAAGAAGATCGGAGATCCCCACTCCGTCGTATACCCGGTGCCGTTTCCGGACGCGACTGAGGAGCAGCTAAAGGACGGCGCCGGCGGGACGGCACATGTCACCTTTGGCAACCACGCAACGGCGGTGAAGGCAGTCAAATCTCTGCATGACCACACGTTCAAGGGTGCCAAGCTCACGGCGCAGCTCAAGACTGAGCGCGTCGACAAGAGCGCCCGGCTGATCCTGCGCAACCTGCCATTCAAGGTGCGCGAGCGCGACCTAGAGAAGCTGATGTCCGAGTGCGGTACGGTTCTGGAGGTGGATCTCCCCCGCAAGTTTGAGGGCGGGCCGCTGCGCGGATTCGCCTTTGTGCAGATGGGCGACTATGTGAGTGCGACCCGGGCGGTTGCCAAGTGGAATAACACCGAGCTGCACGGCCGCACCATCACCGCCGCCTTTGCCATTGCCAAGGACAAGTTCAAGGCGATGGAGGAGAGTGGCGAGATCGAGAAGCCTGTCTTTGGCGGCGCCGCTGACTCTGATGTGGAGATGAAGGAAGCTGGCGATGACGACGCGAACGAGGGCGAGGACAGCGCCGCCGAGTCTGGCGATGAGAATGCAATGGACGAGGACAAGGATGAGGACGATGAAGAGGACAAGGACGAGGATGCAGAAGACGTGGCGAGCAACGCGGACGGCAGTGACAGTGATGACGAAGGCGACACGGTCGACGAGTCGGTAAAGGAAGGATGTACGCTGTTCATCCGCAACCTGTGCTTCGAGTCAGACGAGGATGGCCTCTTTGATCTGTTCCGCAAGTTCGGGCGGCTGCGCTACTGCCGAGTGGTCAATGACCACGTGACTGGCCGGTCGCGCGGCACGGCGTTTGTCTGCTTCTGGAACTCGGCCGACGCAGCAAAGTGCCTCGAGGCGGCCGACGCGGCGGAAAAGCTGCTGAACAAGGTCGGCAGCACGCCGTCGGCAGCCCGGCCCGACCAGCGGAACAAGTCGGTGCTCCTTCGGGACGCGCCCACTGCACTCGACTCCACCTCGCAGTTTCTCCTCGATGGCCGCAACCTGCTGGTGGCCCAGGCCGTCGACCGCAAAAGCGCGCACACTCTCGCAGTCGAGGGCCAGCAGCAGCGGAAGAGCAAGGACAAGCGCAACACATACCTCCTCAAGGAGGGTGTCGTCTTCCCCGACACGCCATCTGCTGCGCTCATGGCACCCGCGGACCTCGAGCACCACATCAAGGAATACGGCGTTCGCAAAAACCAGATCCTGAAGAATCCAAACCTCTACATGTCCACGACGCGGCTCACGATCCACAACATCCCCCGCACCGTTGACGACACAGCGCTGCGCAACGCTGCCATCACGGCAATTGCAAAGTTCAAACAGGAGGTGCGGGCCAAGACGCGGCAGCCGCTGAGCAAGGACGAGATGGAAGAAGGCTGGGACAAGGTGCCCCGGCTCAAGCAGGCCAAGGTCATCCGTGCGGCCGACCGCGTCGACGCGGCCACAGGGAAGGCACGCAGCATGGGCTACGCGTTCATCGAGTTTACCACCCATGCGCACGCGCTGGCGTGTCTGCGCTACCTCAACTTTAGCAACAGCAAGCAGGCCTTCTCCAAGCTCCCGGTCGACGACGACGAGCCCATGGATGCGCAAAAATCGGCATACAAGATCTCGCGCCGGTCGCTGCGTGTGATGTTTGCCATTGAAAATGCCCAGATCGTCAAGACGCGGGAGCTGAGACACACCCTGGCTCACAAGCGGCTCAGCTCCAAGAATGCCGGCGGCGACGCCGATTCCGCCGCCGGCGAGCAGCGGCATGGCAAGCCCAGGGTCGCCAAGGGCCGCGTCGGGAAGAAAAAGTCCGAGACGGGCGCGCCATGGTGGGATGGCAAGGGCGGCAAGGGTGGCAAGGACAGCAAGGCTGGCAAGGCTGGCAAGGCTGGCAAGAGCTTCAAGGGCAAGCCAGCCAAGAAGTAGGATCTCGTTTGCTATGCACTGCGACCTTGAAAGCCTGCGGATCCGCCTATCGAAGCAGAACCAGTGTCCCGGATCCCATGCAAACGGCCAGCCGAGGGCGGCTCGGAGATGGAAACCGACTCGGACAGCGACGACTAGCCGCAGCCCTGCGCGCCCACGCTAGCAGCTCTCCTCCGCTTCTGCCTGCGTCTCCAGTTCACATATTAAGACCCTTACACGCTAGCTTCTGTTTGGCGCCACCAGCAATTCGCCCGCTGGCTACCTGACGCGTGGGCCCAGCCGAGCGACGACTAGCCGCACACGATGGACGACGCTCCGCCAAAGCCTCTGCTGCGCTACGCCGAGGAGCTGCAGCGGAGCTACTCGCGGCTCATTGTGCACTCTGGCGACATTCTGCGGGCGCTCCCCGAGCCCCGCGGCGGGCTGAGC
>JANBOI010000128.1:0-16931 GCA_027595825.1 Coemansia biformis
GGCTCCATCGCCCCCGCAGCACGTGGGCTGCCGCGGACCAGCCAATGGGAGCGCGGGTCGGCTGATCCTCGGTGTGGCCCTGCTCGCTTTCTGGTTTCGGGGGCCGCCAGGACCAGCAGAGCCGTCGCCCGTGGTCGCCGTGGTCGCCGCGCCCCCAATCCTCGGCACTCCCTCCACGCGTCTCCCTCTGCGGCCAGCCCGCATCGACGGCCATCTCCGCTCTGCAAGCCTGTGCTGCTACTAGGTGCTTTCTACAACTACAGCTTGACTGCCATCACGAAAGCAATGTCTGCGCAAGAGAACGACGACCTGCTCCCGACCCAGACCGAGGGCTACAGGGTCAGCGAGAAGAAGGGCATCGATGAGCTGAAGAACCTCGACTCTGACGACCCGTCGCTGATCAAGTGGAAGGAGTCGCTTGGCCTCTCCCACGCTCAAGGTAAGCACAGCTGCCGGCGGGTGTTGCAGGATGCGAGCGGGGTGGCAGGCCGCCCGAATGCCCGCACCCGGGATGGCAGATGAGCGCCGGGCGGCGGAGGCGGCCCCCCTTTACAGCCGCAGCAACCGGCACCCCCCGCAGTGAAACCAACAACGGGCCGGCACACGCAGCTAAACACGCGCGCGGGACACGGCCCGAGCCTGCCGCACACTGCTGGCGCCCGTGCACGAATAGAGCGGTTCCCGGACGATAAGCGCACAGTTGCGGTGCAGGCGCTGGTCTTCCAGTCGAGCGAGCGAGTGATCAGGATGGACGTGTCGTCGCCCGAGGCGGTGGAGAAGCTGCGGGTGACGCCGATAGTTATCAAGGAGGGCACCGACTATACGTTCAAGATCGAGTTTGTCGTGCAGCGCGAGGTGGTTTCGGGGCTCAAGTTCCTGCAGAGCATCAAGCGCCACCGTGTAACTGTCGACAAGATGGAGGAGATGTGCGGGAGCTACGGCCCCAAGTTTGAGAACCAGGAAAAGACGTTCTCGCAGGCCAAGGCCCCGTCGGGAATGCTGGCGCGCGGCACGTACACCGTGAAGAGCAAGTTTGTTGACGACGACAACAACGTGTACCTCGAGTGGGAATGGGCTATGGAGATCAAGAAGGACTGGTAGACGCCATGTGCACCCAGCCGCCCCTGCCTCTATCCCTGCCTGCCCGCGCCATCTGCAGCGACTCCTGTGCACATCCTGTCAGCGCTGCTGCCGCGGCCATTACCACCGCTTCCTTCGTTATCCTCCCTTTGCTTCCACAAATCTCTTGTTGTGTCGCCAGCGCTACCGACTGCACAGCGAGCACCACCACCATGTCCCCTACCTGGTCATGTGCATGTCATAATTGGTGTGGGTTGTGCCATTGGCCAGGGCCCTGAAGGCCAAAAAAATTTTTTGGCGAACCTTCACGCGCGGTGCTGGTCGGCTGCTTGCTCGGTCCAGCTGTGTGCTCATTAGTCTCTTCTGTCTGGTACTGTTGGCTGGACGACGCGCGCATTTCCAGACAGAAAACGTATTGACAAGCGTGGAGACAATAGCCGCTGGCAGACCATGGTCTCGTTCGTGTGCAACTACTGCCAGGAGACGCTAAAGAAAGCCAAGCTCGATCCGCATGCGCAGCGGTGTCGGAATGCGTCGTTCTCGTGTATTGACTGCAACGTGGACTTTGCGGGCACCACGTACCGCCAGCACACATCGTGTATATCTGAGACGGAAAAGTACCAGGGCAAAATGAAAAAGGCGAAACCTGCGAGCCAGGGCGGCCGACCTGCGCCGCCGCCGCCGACGAACGCGCCGCAGTCCACGGTAGACCAGCTAACAGCAAGGGCCCGGCAGATGGAGCGTGCAGACGCCGATCCGCAGAGCAACGGCGCTGCCACCACGGCTAGCAGCGCAGAGAAGCGCCGATCCGATGGCACAGGCAAGTCCGACAGCAAGCGGAAGCGAGAGGACAAGGCAGACGGGGGGTCCCAGGCAGCTGCGGACTGGGAGACGGCAGACCTGCCTACGGATGCAGTCGAGGCGCTGGCGGGCGCAGTGGCCCATGTGTGCGCACATGAGCCAGGCACGGCATTTGGGGAGCTCAAGAGAAAGTGCATTCGGATGGTCGCCAAGCACCCGAGGGCCACGCTGTCAAAGTCGGATGCCAAGGCCGCGTTTGACAAGGCAGTGCTAGCGGCACTTTCGAATGGCACGGTATCGCTGTCCACGTAAAACCCAACCACCCAAGCATCCCCACCCGCAGCCGGAGCAGCTCGGATGATACACGTAAGAGACATGGAGTCCAGCCAATAATGCGGCTTCTCTCGGTGCCCGACCATGCCGCCTCGCCTCTGAGCGCCGCAGCCATGCTTACAGACTTTCGGGTGCTGCGCAAAGAGGCGGACGCCATTGTTGGGGTGGGGAATGGCGATCGGCATGTAAACTAGCTGACGCGACGGCCATGTCTTTACGGACGTATGCCAAGACGAGCCCGTGCGGCACCTGCGCTGTCGATTTCGTGGCTATCGGCGTTCCCGCTTTTCGCTTGTTGTGTGCTTGGTGGCTGGCAGTTGATTGCATACGCGACACACGCACCCGTCCACTTGTCGGCGGGCGTGGCGGCGCCATCCGCCATTGGGCACCAATGCCGGGCCTGGTACCCCCGTCGCGCCCACCGGCAGCCGGTGGGGAGAGGCGGCGGCAGTGGCAGGCTTGGCTAGCTGGAGTCTCGGAAGGAAAATGGGGCCGTGTTTGAGGGGCGGCTGGTGCGAATACACAAGCCATGTGCCATGTCGCCTGGCTCGGGGCGGCGGGAATGGCCGGGCCCCTGCGAATATGTGCTCGGTGTCATCGAGCAGGATGGGGTAAAGCCAATGTGCCAATGCCGAGATGGTGGACAGCCGTTGACCAATGCCGGGGTATGGCTTGCTCGTAGTTTCATTGTTGTAGCGGCCTTCAGTTTGCTTTTTTTCCGCGGACCCTCCCCGTCTACTAATACGGCAGCCTTTGCTTGGTCCGGCGAACGCACGGCCACTCCCGGTTCTTCCTCCCAAGGCCCACGTTGGCGGTATTTGCGCGACAAAACAGACTTGGAGCTTCCCTACACACGTGGAATCGCCCCTTGCGTCTGCCTCACCCCCGCCGCCACCACCACTCTTGCCGCGGCCCACACTCCGCATCTCGCTCCGCTGGCCGGCGCTCGCAGCGTATCTGCAGACCAGCGATTAGCTACATACCTCAGCAGGACCAATGGTAGCATCAAGTAGGCTTGTTGTGCTTGCGCTTACTGCTCTGGCGGTGACCGCTGCGGTGCTGCCCAGGCGGGACTGCCTCCCCTGCCCGAGCCCAGACCTCTGCAAAAAGGACGATTGCTGGGTACCTCTCCCGCCTTCAAGAGAGAGCGCGTACGCGCCTGTGCCAACCGTGTTGCTGGCGTAGCCGTACGGCCCCGTCGTCGCGCGAAAGGGAGGGACGGGTCACCGTTGCCCACCCCTCGCCGCCTGTAGCTCCTTGCTTTTAGTGTACCGAAAACACAAACTACGTATGGCCGCGTTAGGCAAGAGCGCTTGTGCCAAGCCACGAACGAGTGCCGCAGCACGGTGTGGGAGGGGGCGACACATGTCTTCTTCTGGCACTGGCACAAGCAAAAGGGATGCCCGTTGCAATGTGGACTCTTCTACATGCGCTATAAAACCAAAAGACTGGACCCCATGCCACGAAGCAGTGTGTGTGAGGCGGGCTGCGGAGCCAGTGATGTGCGTGTCTTGGTTGCTGACAGCAAGCGCGTCTTGGCTGTCAGCAGCATTCGCCCGCCAGTTACAGACGGTGGTGCCGGGCCGGAGCGACTCCGAGTGGGAGAGGCGTGCGGCGTCGTGGGCGTGCCTAAAGCAGTGGTGCTCGCATGCGTGGCCGGCTCAAAGTCCGGACAGATAGTCATGCAGCGAACGAGACACAGTCCACGCGCACAGTGTGGACAAAAGTAGAAGCAGCCGCTGGAACTTGCGGCAGCAATGCTGCTTGCGCGGGAGGGTGTCGGGCTGGCTGTAGTCGCCGGGGTGCCCAATGTGGCAGCGCGGGTTGGCGTTGGCTGGAGCATGGCCGAGCAGCCTGCGACCAGCGATGCGACAATGGCTATGCACTTTGCAGCAGCTAGCCACATTTCCAAGCGACACGAGCGTTACAAGTGTTGCAAGCTTTTGAGAGAGAAGTGCAAAGCCCGACACAGCACATCCATGAGAAGGCAAAAGCCACGCCAGAAAAAAAAACAAGGCCCGCCAGAAGCGCAGCAGTCAAGCGGCACAATGCAGGCGAGACAAGTAGCCGCACATGCGGGGTGTGTTGCAGCCGTAGTGGAGAAGGCACAGTGCGTACTTCTCCCCCTTACACAACATTGGCCATTTGTGGCTAATTGGGGGCTAGTAGAGGCGCGTGTGGCTGCTACTGCTGGCCTAACCCTGAATATCTGTGGCCTGCTGCGTCCATGGCGTGCAATTCCGGCAGTGCTGCGCACTGGCATCATATGCTGATCGACTGGGCTTGATCACACGGCATACGTGCAGGCATGTTGGGCATGTTGGCCGAACTGGCTGCCACCTGTCGAGCACGTGCATAACAGAGCCGTGGGAGAACGGTGGGCTGGCGGGGGCCTCCCACGACCAAGTGTTGTCGATTGTCGCAGGTCAATTTGATGGGCATGTGGGGGCCAGCTGGCAGGGCCCATTGCTCCTCGGAGGGGGCGCCGGCTCCGCCCAGTCTGCTGGCCTGGTGGCACGTTGGCATCGGCCAGCTATGGCGCCAGGCGGCGGGCCGTGGCCCTGGTTGGCGCAGTTACGCAATGCGCGCTTGCGGTCAGCGGCGGCCGGCGTGGCGGCATCCACATGGCATCCGGTGCATGCGATGGGGTGGGCGTGATGTGCATGTTTGGTAAACATTGCGGTAGCTGCCGGTTGCATCGCCTTTCTTTGTTCTCTGGGTCGAATTCAGGGGTCGGGGCTCTCTTCCAGCACCATTATCTTGCGGACACACGTCCAGTCCAGCTCCGCTGCCTTTTGGCTGGCCTTTGCATCGCCATTCAGCGCCCAGGCTGGCGACGGTGGCAGCTGCCCCACGGTCCGCGGCCCGCCAGTGCCGCCTGTGCCGTCTCCGCCAGCCCCACTCCTCCCTCTTACTCCTCGCAGACGCAACGCCGGACACTCCATCCACTGGCTGATCAACCAGCCCACACGGTGCTCGTAGGCGTCGGCATCAGGGCCACGGGCGCGTACTACTGCGGCTGGCCCTGCGGGAACGGGACTACTGCGCGCAGTAGTCGGCTCGGGACCTGGCGGGCGCACCGCGGGCGGCGGCACGGCGGCTACTGCGGGCACTGGGCGAGCAGACAACGCCTCGGCCCTGGGAATCCCAGTAGACTTGAGCCCAGCGGCCTTCCGCGGCGCGCGGCAGAGGCGTAACGGCCAATCCGCCCGCAGCAGAAGCAGCAGCAACAACACGCGCAGTTCGGGCCATCCGTACTGCCAGCTCTCGGCGCTACTGAGGCAGCCGCGTCTACACACACCCCCGCCCCCGCACGGCTGGCCGCCTCCCCCGCCGCCTCTCGAGGGAGAGACGTCGTGTCACACACACCCACTGGCCAAAGGCCCAACCAGCCAGCCTGGCCAACGGTGTTTGTTTTCGCTTGCGTTGTTTTTCCTTTTAATGCCCCCCGCCCGCCCTCCTCGTTATTGTCGTTTCTGGGTGCCCCTCCGCTGCCATCCTTTCCTCTGCTTTCTGGCCGCCTCTGCTTTCCTCCTCGCCAATTGCGCCTTTGTGCTCTCTGCCTTTTCGGCTCCCGCCTTCGTCGGACAAACCGCGTGTGCCTCTGGGCAGTGCTCTCCGCTTTCTCTCCACTTGGCATTGCTCGCTGCCACCGCTGCCGCCGCCCCTCGCTCTCTCCCCAGCCGGCGCCTCCCTCCCCCGCTGCCGCAAGCAAACCGGCCATGGGCAAGCCGACCGATCCGCTCAGCACCCCGCAGCTCGCCCAGCACACCTTTGATGCATCTGCCAGCCGCGACCGCCTGCTGCCGCCTCAGCCTCAGCCTCAGCCCCCACACGACGACGACGGCGCTGCCTCAACCACCGCGCCCATGTCCGCCGCCGCCGCCGCCGCAGATGCTCACGCCCCCGTGCAGGCCTACGCCAAGCTCGAGGGCCCCGACTTTTGCTACTATGTGCGCACCCTCGAGGTCTCGCTGGGCCGCCACTCGTCTGGCGACCACACCGATTCCGTTGACATCGACCTGGGCGACAGCAAGGCCGTGTCGCGCCGCCACGCCAAAATCTTCTACAGCTTTGTCACACAGTGCTTCGAGCTGCAGGTCTTTGGCAAGAACGGCTGCCTGATCGACGACGAGTACCACGCCAAGGGCCAGTGCGTCCCGCTCCGCCACAAAATGGTCATACAGATCGGCGACACAGAGTTCTCCTTTCTGCTGCCCAAGGCCGCCATGCCCGCTCCCGGCGCCGCCCACCCGCTGCCCGCCGGCTATCCCGACGACCCCGCCACGCCCCGCCGCGGCAAGGCGCCTGCCGCCCGCGCCCACCACCACGCCCACCCGCCATATCCGCCACACCACCACCACCAGCTGCCGCTGGCCGCTCCGCCACCGCCGCTGCCCCACCACCCGCCACAGCCCGCCGCCCCGCCCCACGGCGGCTACCCGGTCAGCGCCATCACACCGCAGCGCCTCAATCTCTACCCGTCCGCAGACGCCTCGGGAAGAGCCCCGCGCGCCCAGCCAACCTATGCACAGAGCCACCCGCCACCCCACTCCTCGCAGTATAGCCCGGGCTCGCTGCAGCGCGCTGGCCCCCACGACCGCGAGCCTCCCGCCCCGCTTTCGTTTGGAAACATGCGCCGCAGCAGCCCTCCGCATCTGCCGGCGCCTGCCGATGCGCCGTATGGCGGGGATGTGTCCGACTCTGTGCGCCGGACTGACAGCCATACCTCGCAGGACTCGCTCCCCCAACACCAGCAACAGCAATCGCACCAGCGCGGAGCTGTCTTGGTGGTTGGCGGCCGCAGTGCCCAGCCGCGGCCCGCTGTGCGGCAGGGCCCTCCGCAGGCGCCCCCGCAGGCGCCCCCGCACGGCTCAGGCGCCGCGGGGGCCGCGACAGAAGTGCGGATACTGCCGTCGACTGAGCGCCCGGCATCAAGCGACCTGCAGCACGTCAACGCCTTCAGCAAGCCCTCCTTCTCATACGCCTCGCTGATTGCGCAGGCCGTCAACTCGACGCCCGAGGCGAAAATCACGCTGAACGGCATATACACCTACATAATGGCCAACTACCCGTACTACAAGCACGCCCAGAACGGCTGGCAGAACTCGATCCGCCACAACCTGTCCCTGAACAAGGCCTTTATCCGCGTCCAGCGCGCAAGCAACGAGCCGGGCAAGGGCTCGTACTGGGCGATTGACGACGCATACAAGTGCCAGTTTGCAAACGGCGTCTACAAGCGCACGCGCCGCACCAAAAGGGCCATGGAGCTGGACCGCGAGCGCGAGCGTGAGAGGGTCCAGCAGCGTGTCCTTGCCGCAGCGTCCACTTCCACTGTGCGGCCAAAGCGCGTCCAGCCTGCCGCCGGCCCCCACGTCCTGGAGGCCCGCAGCATGGCCGGCGAGAAGCGGTCATCGCCAGATGATGATGACGACGACGACGACGATGAGGACAACAACGATGGCGACGGCGACGAGTACGGCGCTCCTAACAGTATCGGCGCTGTATCGGATCCGCACGGAGCTGCGCGACCTCGCCCTGCCCGCCACATGTCAAAGCGCGCCAGCATTGGCGCGCAGTCGACAGGCGACGACACCATCGGCTACATGTCCTCGACGCAGAGCAACAACGACGACTCGCGGCCCGGCTCACTCCCAGGCAGCCCCCAAGACCGCACGGCGTCGCGGGGCAGCTCTGAAGCCCGCGAGGAGCCGGAGCCGCCAGCCGCCAGCACGCGCAGCAAGACCGGGTCTGCAAGGCAGGGCCCGGGAGCGTATGCGTCGCCCGCGGCCGCCACGCTGCCGTCGTCCTCTCGCCCGTCGCAGCCCCGGCCTCAGCGGGGCGTGGCGCGCTGAGCGCAGTGCACATATCATATTCGGTTTAGCTGAGACTCTTCTGTATTCGCGGATGGTTTTGCCATCTATGGCCGGGCATGGCCAACAAAACAACCCCTCATCAGTTGCAACATGCATGAGGCTTGACAGAGCTGGAAGGCGCATATGCTGTGGGTATTTGGGCTACGCGTGAAGACGTGTGGTTGAACGTGGTGATATCTTTTGAATATGCCACGCCCGTGTTGCTCGCTCTGCGAATGCGCCCTCCTGGGAGGAGCATTGCCAGCGCATATACCATCGTAGCCGTTTGGAACAACAAGCCTTCCCGACTATGCTGGTTGCTTTGATCTCACACATCGAAACAACATCATCGCTGCTATTCAAAACTCTTCAGGAAAGGCTTCTCGTAAGCGTCTCTGTTCTGGGGTTGCCAACTTGCTAATGTCTCTACTGGTGGCCAGCGCGCAGGCGCTGCCGGCGAGCTATTGTGCGCAGCGCAAGCTTGAGAAGCTCGCTGAACACGACCTGCATGAGAACGGCGCCAAAGATGACCAGCCATGCCACCCACCCAAGGGGCACCAGCTCCAGCCAGTCGTTGAGGCCCGGGACGTAGACGCCGAGCACGTACAGCCCGAACGAGAGCAACACGCACCCGACCATCCACTTGTTCGCAAGCAGCCCAGTCTTGAACAGGCTTACGTCGATCGAGCGCGAGAGGAAGGCCTGGTTGAGCTGCAGGACGGTCAGCACGCCAAACGCAACCGATCTGGCGCCGGCAATGTGCGGCGACATGTTCTCGTTCGCGTTGACCTCGGGGTTGCCCTGGTGGAAGATCGACGGCACATACATGTCCGGCGCGTCGGCGTTGTAGTTGGGGAGCACAATGCGGCCAAATGGCGTGAGCACTGCGGCCAGGAACACGGCAAACGTCGTGGCCGCCATGAAGAACGCCTGGATGACAAGAATCAGGGTTGTGCCGCGCGTCAGCACGCCCCGCTTCGGGTTGCGCGGCGGGCGGTCCATGATGTCGAGCTCCGGCGGGTCCATGCCCAGCGAAAGCGCCGGCGGGATGTCGGCGATGATGTTTGCCCACAGAATCATGATGGTCGTGAACGGAAGGTCGAGGTTGAGCACCGACGCAATGAGGAACAGCATGATCTCGGCCGAGTTGCAGCTGAGGAGGTACATGATGAACTTGAAGATGTTGTCAAAGATGCGCCGGCCCTCTTCGACCGCCGCGACGATGGTCGTAAAGTCGTCGTCCAGAAGCACCATGTCGGCCGCCTGCTTGGTGATGTCGGTACCGCCTATGCCCATGGCGACACCAATGTCCGCGCCCTTCACCGCCGCTGCGTCGTTGACGCCGTCGCCGGTCATCGCCACAATATGGCCGCCCTGCTGCAGGGCCCGGACGATCCTGATCTTGTTCTCGGGCGACACGCGGGCAAACACGCTGGGGAACGGGTCCAGGAGGGCGGTGGCCTCATCAGAAAGCAGATCGAGCTCCGCACCAGAGATCGCGCGCTGCGTGCTCGGCTGGTCCTCGCGGATGATCCCGATGGACTCGGCGATGGCCGTCGCCGTGCCAATGTGGTCGCCCGTGATCATGACAACCTTGATGCCCGCGTTGTGGCAGCGGCGGACCGAGTCCACAATGCCCGTCCGTGGCGGGTCGATCAGGCCAGCGAGTCCCGTGAACACCAGGCCGCCCTCGGCCCATGCCAGCCCAAGCGCCTCTTCGGTGATCGGCTCGTCGGCGTCGATATACGAGACCTTGGCAGCCATTCCCAGCACGCGCAGCCCGCGGCTGGCCATCCCCTCGCACGCCTGGCCCGCAGCCTGCGTGAGCTCGCGGGTCAGCGGAATCGCGCTGTCAGCGCCGCCCAGGCAGGCGACGATGCTGGCGGTGACCTCGCGCATCGGGCGGCGCGCGGGGCCGCCGTCGGCAGCCATGCCGTGGTGCACAAACCCGGAGGCACTGCCCGCCTGGTGCGTGCACACGGACAGAATCTCCTCCGGCGCACCCTTGACGACGGTGACCAAGCATCGCTTGCCGGGCATGGCCGGCGCGCCGCTGCGCGCCTCAAAGACGACGCTCATGCGCTTGCGGTCCGAGTCGAACGCGTTCTCCGCCAACAGCACAAGCGACGGTGCGTCCCCAGGCGACGACGACGACGACGACGACTCGCTGGCATTGGGCGCTGCGCCCGCGCCAGAGTGCGCGGCCACCATGCTGCTCTTGGCGAGGCCGGCCTTTTGCGCAGCGAGGGCCATCGCGACCTCGGTGGCATCGCCCAGGCTGCTCCACTGGCCCGCTTCGGCGTCGTAAAAGATCTCGGCGTTGTTGCACAGCGAGCACACCACCAACGACAGGTCCGCAGCGGCGGTGCTGTGCTTTTGCGCATCGTGCACAACCTGCGCGCCCTCGCTGTCGACGTGTCCGCGGTACGAGACCTCGCCCTCGTTCGGGTTGCGCGACGTGGACCTTGTCACCTCGAACAGAACGCCGCTGGCATCGACAAGCTCGCACATGCCCATCTTGCCCTCGGTCAGCGTGCCCGTCTTGTCGGAGCAGATGACGGTCACGCCGCCGAGCGTCTCGACGGCTGGCAGCGTGCGCACAAGCGCGTTGCGGCGGGCCATGCGGCGCACACCCAACGCCATGGTCACTGTCGTCACGGCCACCAGGCCCTCCGGGATGACCGACACGGCAAGGCTAATGCCCGTGATGAAGATGGGCACGAACTTGCGGCCCCACGACACGCCGCTGATGACGATGACGGCGCAGAGCGACAGCGCCAGGAGGACGAGCCACAGGCCAAGCCGGGTCAGCTTGCGCTGGATAGGCGTCTTGCGGACTGTCAACGACGAGCGGTTGATGGCCACGCTGATTTTGCCGATTTCGGACTTTGCACCGACGCGCGTGACGATGCCGCGACCACGGCCGTGCGAGACCATTGTCGACATGAACGCATTGCCCTTGCAGTCGCCGAGCGGCAGCTGGCGCGTGCGCACCTTGATTGCCCTGGGGTCCTTGGCGACGCCGACGCTCTCGCCGGTCAGCACGCTCTCCACGATCTCAAGCTGCGCGCACGACACGAGGCGCAGATCCGCCGGCACCGCATCGCCCTCGTTGAGCTCGACCAGATCGCCCGGGACCAGGTCGGCGGCATCAATCGGCTCCAGCGTGCCGCCGCGAATGACTTGCGCGGTGGTCGTTCCAAGATTCTCCAGCGCGGACAGCGCTTTTCCGGCCTTGATCTCCTGCCACGCGCCGACGACCGTGTTTAGCACGACGACGACGCCCAGCACAATCGACGACTTCCACTCGCCGTCCACGGCGGTGGCAATGATCGCCGCGCACAGCATCAGCACCATCAGATCCGTGAGCTGCACCCAGACGATCTTCCACCAGGGGCGGTGCACGGGGCGCGGGAGCTCGTTGCGGCCATAGAACGCACGGCGCTCGTCGACCTGGTCGGGGGCCAAGCCGGTGACAACGTCCGTCTTGAACATGGCCACCAGCTTCTCGACAGTGCGGTCAAAGTACAGCGACGGGGGCGGGAACACGGCGCCGCCGGTGACGGGCATGTGGTACGACGCGGTGTCGTCGTCGATGATCCGCGCGTACTTGTCCACGGTGGGCGCGAGGGCGCGCTGCTCGTGCTCGTCCACGAGGTCGCGCCAGTCGTTGCCTGCCGGCAGACAGGCCAGGACCAGGCGGATGATGGTCACCAGCGCCAGCTTCTCGTCCTCGCTGCCACCATCGGTGATGCGCTTGTGCAGCTTGAGCGCGCGACGGAGGTCGGGGGTGGGCTTCTGGCCAACGCAATGCTGGAACTCGGCGACCTCCTCGATGAACTGGCCAAAGAGGAAGTACGCCGTGCGCGCGTCGTCGGTCAGACGCTTGTGCAAGAACGAGCCCTGCGTGAGCGCCATGACCAACAGCAGCGCGTCGCAGAGGCGGCACATCAGGCCGGCATCAAGGTGCGGCTGCTGGCGGCCCTTCAGGCGGTAGTCCACCACGTACTGCAGGCTGTCGAGCACCTCCGAAAGGCTGATCCCGGCGCCGTCCTGCGCGCGCCCCGGGCTGGCATCGGCCGGCTGGTTCGACGAGTCGCCAGAGCCGCGCGATTCGCCGGACGCGCGGGGGCGCTGCGCGCACTCGGTCTCGGCGGACGCGATGGTCGTGCTGGACGGCGAGCCGCGCAGCATGTTGGTCGTCGCATCGCGCATGTGGCGCAGCAACGGGTTGTTGTGCACCAGCTGGTAGCGACGGCCGGCGCCGGCGCCCCTGGTGGAGTCGAGGGCGCGCGACGCCAGAATGTCGAAAAGATCGACCACATGGATGCCAATCTGAAACTCGACCGACTCCTTCCCGTCGATGACTGGCGGGGCGGTGTCGGGGCTCATGGCGGGATCGCCCAGCCCGAGCGGCACGGCGCAGGGCCTGTCGTTGGGGCCGGCACCGGCAGGGCCCACAGCCCCGTGCGCTGGCAGGCTGGTTGCGGGCGCTATAGGCGGCTCCAGGTCGGCCTCCTCGGCGGCGGGATCCGCGAGCGGCGCGCCCGAGGCGGAGGGGCTTAGCTCGTGTCTGATATAGGAACCTCCATGGTGGTCAGGTGTTACCATCGAACGAGGCGGACGGGAGAAATGGTGGTTCGTGGCTAGAGGCTATGGAAGGGCTGCGGGAGCGCGAGCGGAGCGGGACAGGCAGCCGGGGCCGGGCGCTGGTGCAGTCGGCGGCAGGCGGGGCACAGAGAAATGGCGCGGTGCGGCGGGGCAGATGCAGGGGACGGGGTGGCATCAGCGGGCGCGCCGGCCGCCTTAAATGCCCCGCGCGGTGACTGAGCGCATGCGCGACAGCAGGTGGGGCCGCGGTGCAGCGATGTGCGGATGGGTTCGCTGCAGCTGCGCCGAATTTTCCTCAGCTGCAGTCCGGTGGCAAATGGGGCTCGGACGTCATGCGGCTCGCCCAATGCCAGGGACGCGGGCCCTGCTGGCCAGGAACGGGCCCTGTTGGCCAGAGACGCAGATCCTGCTGGCCGGAGGCACCGACCCACGCGCGCTGTACCTGAGCCGAGCACGCGTCATGTGGCGACTGGCGCGGAAGTCAAGGCGGAACCACATCACGCCGTTCCCCGTGGCGGCTCCGCCTCCGCCCGGCGCGGAGAGCGGCGCGCGCCACGCCACGCCACGCCTCAGACCTGGCCGACGCCAGCGGCCGCCGGGCGGGTCGCCAGGTACTCGTTGGCCAGCGTTTTGACGGCCAGCATGACGGCCTCATACAAGCACTCCTCGTTCATCTCCTGCTTGCGCTGCACCGCGCTGTCGGACCGCATGTTGACCACGGTGCCCAGCGACGCGTCGACGTCCACGGCCACGATCTGGTCGTGGGGCTTGGCCCAGCAGCTTAGCGGGAGCATCTGCGAGAACGTCCGCAGCGTCACGTCCCGCGCCGGGTCGCGCAGCACAGCGCACAGGCTCAGGAATCCCTGGTCCTCGATCGGCATGGCCGAGAACGGCTGGATCGCCAGCAGCAGCTCGGTCTTGTGCGCGCGGTAGAACAGCGGGCTCGATGAGCGGTCCAGCACCGCCGCCTCGCCGCCATCCTCAGCGTCACTGTTATTTTTCGCTGCTGCTGCCGCTGCCGCTGCCGCCTCCTTGGCCTGCGTCTTGGCCAGATTCTGGATGTACTGGACCGCCGTGACCGCCGCTCCGTACCCGCCGTCAAAGCCCTTTGGCAGCGTGAACGTGTCGCCGCGCTTTGCCTGCATCTCGGGCGCGTCGGCCAGCGCGCTCGACGCGGACTTGACGTTGATCTCGCCGCACCCATGGAATTCAAACACCGCGTCCATCGTGCGGTACACGACGCTCTCGATGTTCGCGTCCTGGAGGTTGCTGACCAGCCGCACGCTGAACACCTCGTGCTCCTGGATGGGCGGCGCAATCGTGTCGATGACAGTGTTCAGCGACCGCCTGACGTCCCCGCCGAGCTTTGCGATGCTCTCGTGGGCAACCATTGTCCGGACACGGCTCTCGATGCTCTTGGACGCCTCGGTGTTGCGCACCTGGTCGATCGACTCTTTGAGCTTGCCCAGCCCAGATTTGAACTGCTGGTTCTGCTCGACGAGCGCCGCCGCCTGCCCCCAGATCCCGCCCCACGACCACCCGCCGCCCGCCTCTGGCTGCTTCTCGCCCGACGCCTTGGCGCTGCTGCCATTACCGTCGCTGCCGCCGCCGGCATCATCTCCGCCGTCGCCGCCCGGGCTTGTGCCGCGCTTGGCCGACTCTGTCAGGTCGTCAATGAACTTTAGCATTCCCTTCGCATCCTTGCTGCTGGCGCCGGCCCCTTCCCCGTCCGCGCCAGACGGGTCGCCCGACCCGCCGCCCTGTCCGCCCGTGGCGCCCTCATCGCTGATTTCCAGTGTCTCCAGGAATTGCAGCGCCTCATCGTGGGCCTTCTTCTTGCTGCCCGCATCCGTGCTTGCTCGCGGCGACATTGTGCCTTGCTCGACTGGGTGCTCGCTGATGCTGCGAGCCGAGTGCGTGTGTGTGTGTGTGGCGGTGTGCTCAATTTGCAAGTGCGAAAAGCCACAACGTCCGAGCTGCAGAGCAGAGGTGCCGCATGGCAGGATCGCGCGTCGCCTCTGTCGCGACATCAATCGCGGCCTCGAGGGGGCAGGGCGGTGCTGATCGACGTCACGCAGCCCTACCTGCCTGCTGCTGGCGCTGTGCCATGGCACACATATAAGCGCTCGGTCCAGCGCAGGGCGTGCAAGGATCCTCGCCGAAGCAACACTCAGGTCTCCTCCCGCCATGGCCCCGCGTCTCCTTCTGCTCACCGCCACCGTTGCCGCCGCCGTGCTCGCAGGCCTCGCTAAAGCGCAGCAGGCGACACAGTCGACACAGGGCCAGCACCCGCAGCCGCAGCCACAGCCATTTACGGTGAGCGCGGAGACGACGTACCGCCCAGAGCACAGCCGCACGGCGGAATACAACCACATGCCGCTCACTCCCGATCTGGGCCGGCTCGCCGACTCCATCGCCTCGGAGCCCTCCGTGGCCGACGCCATGCGCCAGGCGAGAGCAGGCTGGGGCATGGACAACACTAGGGACGAGCTCTAGCCACTCTCGCTGGCCGCCCGCTTGCCACGTCGCTCCGATTCACATTTACTTTAAAGAAACTAGACTCCACCTCCAGAGCTATGGCGCTGGCGGGGCAGCAGACACGAGGCAGACGAGAGGCTTCCGTTGCCGGCTAGCGGCGCGTCTGATTCAGCAGATCCAGCGCGTCGGCCACAGGTCCGGTGTCGCCCGCTGAACCACCACGCCTCTTGCCATCTTTGCTCACGTGCGAGGCCAGCTGCATGGCGGCCTCGATGCGGCTCATGAGCTTGTCCTGCATGGCTGTTTCGTCCTTGCCGCGCGGCCTGTGTGGCGAGAAGCTGCCCCGCCCGCCCATGCTGAACGCCGCTGGCGATTCGCGGGTGCCCTGCGGCGAGATGCCCAGCGTCACGCAGGGGCGGCCCTGGTTGTCGAATGTGGCGCTGTGCACGTAGAACGTCTTGACGTCGCGGTACTGGAACCCAGACTCCAGCGCATGGTTCTGCAGCGGCAGGTTCGCGATGACGCCCTGCACCGCAACCGCGTATCCCGAGCCCATGCGGTTGAGCACGCGCCCATGTACCTGCAGCGCCTCGCTCGGGGACGCGCTGTCGTGGTACGTCGGCTGGCGGTGGACCCCGTCGGACAAGTTGGTGGTGGCATTGGTCGCGTTCATAAATGTCAGCGTTTCCTCCGGCGCATAGTTCCCCTTCTCCAGCTCCGCCTTCCACTCTGCGCGGCGCGAGCGCGCCTCGTCCAGGAACCGCTTCCACTCGGCCCGCGTCATCTGGCTCAGATTGCGCTGCGGGCTGCTCCTCGTCTGCCCCTCGTCCATGCTGCCCAACGCACTACCGCCAAGGCCGTGCGCGGTGCGGCCAAGGTGCGCGGATCCGGGCGCGTGCGACTCGGTAAAGTTCTCCTTCCACGCGGCAACCAGCATGTACTGCTGGTTGGCGCTAGCAAAGTCCGTGGTTTGCTCCCGCGTGTCCAGGGACGCAACCGTGGCCAGCCGGGTCGCCAGCTTGCTCGGCATCGCACGCTTCAGGCCCCACTCCTTGCGCGGCGCCTCCCTCGCGTACGTCGTGTAAATCTGCTTGATGCTGCTGTCGCAGCTCGCCAGCTTCGACGAGCGGTAGAGCCGGGCAAAGGCGCTCTCCATTGCGGCCGATTAGCACTCCTCGAGCGCTCTACTAGTTCGCTGCGAAAAAAGAAGGGAATCAGCGGCCACACAGACATGGCCGGCTCTCGCAGGCGGGTGCTGCCGAGAACAAGAAGATAGGCGAGCCGATCGAGCCGATCGGGCCAGCCGAGCCGCCGCCCTGCAACTGAAGGCATTCCTGCTCATCCAGGTTGTGAGCGGACGCTGTGGAATAGCTGCTAATGTCGGGCATCCCGTCGCTATCACGCCCCCCGAGGCTTCCAGCAGCACACGGCCGCCTGCCCGCACCTCGAGCGCGCCAGGCAAACCCCCTTATGCGTGAGCCTCAGTCAGTTTATTGGCAGAGCAGCCTACCCGGAGGCCATGCCACGCCGCGGGGGCTGCAGCCGGAGAATGGTGATGTCGGCGTCTGGCCGGACGCTCATGTCCTGCGGGGTGATCAGCACAAACTGCGTGTCGCCCTGCGAGCGCGCGCTGTCGATCATCATGCTCATCGCGATCCGGCGGTTCGCCGCGTCCATGAACACGTCAAACTCGTCGAGTGCGCGCACGGGGCAGCTCATCGTCGCCCACAGCGACAGCAGCAGGCAGATCGTCGTGAACGACTTTTCGCCCCC
>JANBOI010000129.1:0-16921 GCA_027595825.1 Coemansia biformis
GGAGCCGGTGCTATTTAGGGAGTCGCCCGGCGCATCGTCGCCGGACTCCTTTCTCTTCTGTTCTGTTCTCCAGCTTTCACTTTAGCTGATTCACCCCCACGCCACGTAACAGCGTCAGCGCATCAAGTCTGGGGAGTCTGGGGATAAGAGCAAGCATACCATCCACGCTTACTGAAGTGTCTATCAGCAGCCGTGTCAACCCTGTGCAAGTGATTGTCTCGGGCTGGAACAACATGTTTGGAACTTTAATGTTTAGCTCCATCAAGCTGCACTTGCCTGCACTTGCCAAGAGGCCGTCAATAGCTGTTAGCACCCCACTGTCGCTGCTAGTTCCAGAGAATACGCCCAGTCTCAGACGTAGTACAGACGGCAACGTTACTGAGGCAATGCTCCGGAATGTGGCCGGAGTCGCCTTTATATCAATCGCCTCCATGTGAGTGGGGAGGACAGCATACTTCAGCGTAGGGCAGTTATCTCCAAAGTTGGTAAGTGTCAGAGATTTCAGCGCCGGAAAGTGCAGCACCCAATTGCCATCATCCAGGTCCTCAGTTTCACTCTTGCCATCACCATTTGTGACAAATGACAGATGAAGTACCTCTAGCTTTGGAAAGTTGATTTCTCGGTTGCTGCTGTCGGTGTTGAATGCAGTCCACCAGCGAGTTGCCGAAGCCCCACCAAGTTGTAGTACCTCTAGATTCTCAGGGCAGACATGCCCAAGCTGAGATCCATGTCCAAGGATTGCACAGATTTTCACGTACGTTAGCTGCTCGAATAGCGCATTTGGCTGAATGACAATGGCATATTGACTGTCTAGCACCTGTAACTGTGCAGAGTAGTTCCCAGTCAGCTGTTCGTAGAGCGCTTTGACATGTGGGCTGTAGTATACACCGTGCAGTCTGAGGTTGAGCACTCCTGGCAACAAGGCGCTGAGTGCATCAGCGACCTCGCATATGTCGATTGAGCTACACACATGGTAATTGCGCAGCTCTGAGGATGTAAACGGAAGCATTTCGAGTGCCAGTGACTGCACACTTGTCCATTGGTGCGCGATTGAGCGCATCCTGCGTATTGCTGCTTTGTGCCCATGCAGCGGGTTTTGCATATGGTATATATCGATAGAGACCAGTGACACCACACTTGCGCAGCCAATAGCCGCAACCAGGTCCAGGTTTGTTTTGATTTCCATGGCTTCTGGTGAGCCATCGGTCAGGTAGTTTCCCTCGCTGTCGATGGTTCTATGCAGTCGCCTGCTGCCGTGCTGGATGAACACGGTGCGATAGACCCAAGGAAGAGCAAGCTGCCGCCACTTTCTGCAGATGGATAGCAGCGGCAGACGAAACCTAAAGGTGCGAGCTGGGTTGTCAGAGAATGGAAGTGAATATTTGAGGACCATGCCCAAGGTATCGTTGGACAGGTCGCTGAGCTGCATGCTTCGGGCTGCCACGGGTAAGAATGGAGGCTGGGGGCAGAAAGTACGACAGCGGGCAGAAGAAGCAAGCGTGGTCTGCAAGGCAAAGAGAGACAGGCCGCCGCATTAGTGCACATACTGCGCCTGGGCCCCGTGCAAAGCAGAGCGGTGCCAAAGGCCGCGCCCAAGCACTCCCCGCGCCTTTACCACCACAGCCGCCTTAGTCGCCAGAAAGGGCGCTGCTGGCCGCACGGCGATACAAGGCCCCCTTTTCCCGAGGCCGCCAAACTGCCTGCCAGCAGCTCCCAGAGGCGCGACATGGGCGCGAAGTTGGCGGGCTGGACTCGCTCCTGGTTGCACACTGTGCGAACTGTATTTGACCAAGTTGGATGCGTGGTATTGGTTGGGCTGTAAAGGTATCGCCTGGCAAGAATAGAGCCCAAGTAGGCAGGCCGTGGGCAAGTGGCTGCTTGTCGCTTGCTTGGGCGTAAGAGTTCGTGGGCTCTGTTTTCTATCGCAGCTTCGGCGTGTGCGCAGTATATCTCCCAGACTGCCAACCCATGCAGAGCCGCGTGGTTCGGGAGTCGTGTCGCCCACATGCCAAAGCCGTGGACCACCTCGTGTGGTGTGATGACAATGCGCTGGCCTCCTGCTCACTGGATGGTGGTTTCGAGGAACAGGCCCACCAGCAGCCAGAAGTTGCGCCCGCGGTAGCATTCGAAAAAGTAGTGTGCCAAATCCTCCCGGTGGTCTAGCCAGGGGGGTTAGCTCGCTGCTTGGTTGACGGTTGTGACGGACGGGCACGAGTTATCCATATCTGGGACCAGGTGGTGAAGCACACTGGCCGATGGCACGCATCCGTGCTTTAGCTGTCATATCAGCGACTTGTGTTTAGGCTCCAAGGGAGTGCGATGGATGTCCTCCCACCGGGTGCCGCTCGGCCCTGCAAACGGTCAACGACAAAGTGTACGAACGGTGTCGCTCACCGGGGCCCTGTCTGCACTTGGCCACACCTGGACACCTCAGGACCCCCTTTAGGCATAGAAAGTGCACCCGAAACCTAAACGCGACTTCTTTACAAGTATCGCTGCCGTGTCTGGGCCATCTGGGCTAACACACAAGCTTCTAGTGCCGATAGAAAAGCAGTGTACATGGAAGTATCCAGGCGGCGATAGAGTAGCAAAATTGTGGTAGGGAGGAAAGTGCGGGTGACGGGGCTGGGAGACGTCTCTGCGGCCGAGTGCGGAGGCGCAGGCGGGACACCCCCAGTTCTGTCCCAGTCATGCGAACTGGGAGACTTCTCTGCAGCAGCAGCGCGAAGGAGCAAACGGGGGACACCCCCAAGTCGTGCCCCAGTCATCCAAGGCAGGTGTCACGGTGCCGCTGATTGCTGCCCACCCCAATCTTTACGACAACTGTTGGGCAGTCACCGGGTGGGGCCAGCTAGTGAGGGAGGCGCCCTCGTGGCTGCCCAGAAAGCAGCCGCTACAATGGGCCTTCACACGCCCAACACTCCACAAAGGAAGCTGCACTGCTTATAGTGGCCGCTTAAAGGAAGCAAAGTCGTGTCTCGAAGCGGGCAGCGCGCAAGTGGGCGGCCGCGCTGACTGGAAGAGAACTCGGCCCCGTGTTGGTCGATGGCAGCGGCAAGAAGAGGAGAGAAATCCCCTGGCAAGCGTCCCCCGCTGTCATATAAAAAGCCAACGGGTTGCCGCCTCTCTCCTCTGAACGTACCACCGCTCCAACACCCCGCCTTTCCGCACGAACAAGCCGCCGGTTTCCAGTGACCCTCCACAAACAGCATATTCCCTTCATCGTCGAGACATGAGTGGTAACATATATAACGTCGATCTACCCTATGGGTCTGATGTGTGGAAGCTCTTGTTTAAACTGTCCGGGAACGGTGCACCTCATATTGACATGGTGACTATCGACGGCGTTGATGCGGGTGATGATGCTGTGATTCCAGTTGGGAGTTTAGTCGAAGTACACTTCAAGGGTGCCAATGGTGTTTTGGTACCGAAGACCGTGACAATAAACTGGTATGAGACACTTGGCCAAGAGTTGGCTCGTGAACGCGAGTTAAACAACCGTTCTTAACTCCCTTTTCAATGAGCTGATGGATGGTAGAGGTCGTTGGATTCAGTCAGAAATATCCCAAAGGGGAACAGAGGTGGGAAGGGCGACCCGCGGTCCCAAGTACTAGGGCAGGCGGCTGGCACCGGAGGAGGGGGGCCAGCTGCATGTTGCGACAGGAAACCACCACAGCACCTTGGTTACTGATCGTGTAACCACAGGCGCAGATGCTACCTGGGGCGCCGCCGGGCTCATAGCTTCTCTTTCCTTCCTTTAGCTATCCATTTGAGCCGACGCAAACCATGCAATATTTGGTGGAGGTCTAACGGGTTCCAGTTTATTCTGAGCTGCTTCGGGTTTAACACTATTGTAGTTCAGCGGGGCTGAAGGCAGGCGCGCAGAGGTTTGCTCGTGTACCCGAAGCCGGGACGTTCCGAGAGCCCAGCTATAGACAATAGAATGTGCTACTAAAGTGGGTGCTAATAGAGATGAAGAGCTCCGGCAGCGGGTGTGGCTGGGAGCGCCGCATTTATAGGAGGCCTGTGCGTGTGGTGGCGTCAGCCCCCGCATGTAGGACTCGGCGAGGATATGCCCAGGAATGCAGCATTAGTCTCTGGACAGCGCCAGGTGCAGACTGGCGCTGCTCATGAGGGACATCTACGCTGTGCGAGCAGCGCGGATTAGCACATAGGCGAAGCCTCACTAGTAGAGTGGTACAGCGAATTGAAGGGCAAGTGAAAGCCATCGCTGCACGCACTGCTTCAAAGCCGAATAATGCCACTGTCCACGATTTGCGACATAGCAGCCTGGGCGCAGTAAAGCAAAAGCGTAAACCCGCGCCTGCACGCCTGTTGGCTGGCCCCTGTTTACTCTAGGGTCTGATCGTGGGTTAACCAATTAACCTTGGCTCGACAAGTGTGGCTTGGTGTGGGGCATTGGCGGCCCAGCCAGCAGCAGTCGCTTCTGACCCCGCTGCAAGTTTCGTTGTCCCTCGCTTTCCCTATTCTTTTTCGGAACACAGCACAGCACGCAATGAGCTCAACAGCAGCAACGAAGGAGTGGGTGCTCAATGCGGGGGAGGAGCTGAGGTTCGAAGTGGATTTTCGCCAGACAATTGAGCTGCGGTTAAAATCGGGGTGCGCTGAGTACTTTGGCGCGGAGCTGGGGCGCGAGGCCACGTATGTATTCAGCGGAGAGAATGGCGCGATATTCACCTGGCAAGGCTGCACGCTGGCTGTTGCTGGTGAATGTTCCTCGGCATATGTGGCAGGTGAAACGCCAATGGATTCGTACATTAATGTGCACATGGCCGCTCAGCAACTTCGGATGGCGGCACACCAGGCACAGGAGCTGGGCGAGAAGGGCGAGGCGCCGCGCATTATGATTGTTGGGCCAGAGGACAGTGGCAAGACATCCCTGGCAAGGCTGCTGCTCAACTATGCAGTGCGCCAGGGCGAGACTCCGGTTTTTGTCGACCTGGACCCGACGGACGCAACGGTTACTGTGCCAGGCACAGTATCGGCCATTCCCGTCACAAAGACGCTTGATATCGAGAGCGGGTTCATGGACTATGCCATGTCGTCCTCGTATGGCCAGCCAGAGACGCCGCTGGTGTGGCAGTTTGGGCATGACGATCCGGGCACCAACCCGTCGCTGTTCAATATTCTGGTCGACCGCGCCGCGCAGGCGATCAACCGGCGGATGGGCGCTGATGCGCGCGTGGCGGGCGCTGGGATCGTAGTCGACACGCGTGGGCTGAGCGATATCAGCAAGGACCAGGTGACCATGCATGCGATTGAGGCGCTGGGCATCAACATCCTGCTTGTGATTGGCAACGAGCGCATGTACAGCCTGCTCGATGGACGGCTGACCGAGAGGAACGAGAGTATGCGAGGCGAGGCGCCGCCAGTCTCGGTGGTCAAGCTGGCACGGTCGGGCGGGACCGTTGACCGCAGCGCGCTCTACCGGCAGCAGCTCAATGCCAAGGTCGTTCGCCAGTACTTTTACGGTACCGGCCGGGAGGAGGTGTCGTCGTTCTCGACGGTGGTCAACTTTGACGACATACAGATCCTGCGTGTTGGCGAGGACGTGGTGGCGCCGTCGTCGACGCTGCCGCTAGGCGAGGACCGCAAGGTGACGGACACGACGGTTGCGGTGGTCGAGCCCGACGAGTCTCTGATGCACTCTATTCTGGCGGTAACCGATGCGCCCCGCCAGCAGGGCGACGGCAGCATGTCTGTGGACGCGGGCGACGCGGGCGACGCAGACGGCGTGGTTGGCATCCAGGCCATTGGGTTTGTCAGCGTCAGCAAGGTCGAGATGGAGCGCCAGCGGCTCATCATCGTGTCGCCAGTGCCGGGGCGGCTGCAGAAGCACGTGCTCCTCTACGGCAACACCAAGTGGGTGGAAACGTCATAGCACGCTGCCGCCGCGGGGCGTGTGTCGGAAATGGATGGTGCGCCTGGCCGCGGTTGATCTGCCGGGCTGCTGGCCCGGCCCGGCCGGCGTGGCCCCAGTCCTTTTACGTGCCTTGTAGCCGTGGGAACGCCTGCCCTGATTCCCGCCGGCCCTGCGCGGGCCCTGGTGATCACGGAAACGGCCTGGCCTCCGCACATGTCGAGCCTGGTTTGCCAACATGGGCAGGTCTCGGTTCGCGCGCACCACGCACCATTTCCTTTTCCACTTGCTACTTCCGAAGCCCTCGTTTACACCTAACCCGGACAGCACCGCTCTAGTTTTCTGCGACTCTCGCTTGTCCTCCAGCTCTCGACCCGCTCGACCTGCGGCGCACAGTGTACCCCGGGCTGTCATGCAGGAGCCGCTCTTGTTCACCTACCATGGCGCGAGTGTGTACAGCAGCGACCCGCCCTCGCTGCACGAGGGGAGCTGGGTGAAAGATGCCATACTGGCCTTTTACTTTGAGTACTTGACACACGAGATTTTAAAGGGCGACGACACGGTGTTGCTGCTCAAGCCGTCGCTCGTGCAGCTATTGCGACTTCAGCCGGGAGACGAGTCTCTGAGCTCGGCGCTGCCACCCGGTACGCACAAGAAGATAATCGTATTCATCCCCATCAGCAACGGCGACGTGCGGACAGGTAGCGGGTCACACTGGTCGCTGCTGGTGCTGTGCCGACACGGGGACACGCCGGCCTTCCACTACTTTGACAGCAAGGCAAACGCCAACTATGCGCATGCCCTGGCGACAAAGGAGAGAATGGACCAGGTGCTTCTCGGCGGAATGCAGACCCACATGCACACGCATAGCTGTCCGCAGCAAGAGAATGGCTTTGACTGCGGGATCTTTCTCATACTCTTTATTGACATTCTGGTGCGCCGCTACGCCGACCTGCGGCTCCCTGTCGCCGCCGAGGGCAAGCCCCTTCCGCCAGCACGAATATCGCAGGACCGCCAGAAACGGACGTCGCAGGACCGCTCGATACGGACGTCGCAGGACCGCTCGATACGGACGTCGCAGGACCGCTCGACGCGGACGTTACAGGACCGCCCGCGCAGCCTCAACCGCAAAAACCCCACGCCACGGCCAACGCCCGGCGCGCAGCTACATCGGCACCAACACCATGGACACAGCCATGGGCGTCACCATCACCACCACCATCATCACCACACCGCCCTTGGCCGCGTACATTGCCACAGCCACAGCCTCCGCCAGCAGCCGCAGCAACAGCCAATTCAGCCGCCGATGCAGCACCCGTATTTTATTGGCATACCGTACTTCCCGCGGTACCTCAGGCGCACGGCCGACAGCACGGGCGCTGATCCCGATGGGGTGGTCCGGCGGCCCGTATCGCCATTCATCCAGTCAGGTACCGAGGGAAAGACGCTCTGCAGCGTGTTCCGCCCCGACATGCTGCGTGCTCCCGAGATCAGCCACACGTTCTGGTGGATTGATTACGGCGACCTGTGCAATCCAAACATGGCACGCCAGATGCTGCTGGCTTTGGTCAACCAGCACACCAACCAATATGCGGACGTTCCGCAGTGAGACGTGCTTGGCGTGTAGCAATGCGCGCTGTGGATGACGCGTGGAACACGCGGTACCATATGTAAAATGAGCGTGGCCCCTCGCCCCTCGTCTGTCGTTCACATTGTATGCTTATTGCCAATATCGGAGTGGTCTTGCAAGCGTCCCGCCAATATCTGCCGCGACCCGTGTGAGCGGGCGGCCCTCATGCCAGCGTCGCCCGAAGACGGCAGCGGCGGGCCCAGTGGGCGTCGGTTTGTGCGGGGAAGGGAGTGCTATTTTCCCTGGCTGAACACCCCCCGCGGAGGGCAATCCGAGTCTGTGCAGTAGCCCGTGTTCCCTCGGCGCCCGCCGGCCGCTGCCCCTGGCTTCCGCTCCGCGAACGTCCAAAGCCGGGCGGCTCGATGGCAGCAATGTGAAACAGCCGGTCAGTAGCCTGCCGCCTGCCCGGGCTTGCCGCCGCGCGCCGTTCTGTGGAAGGAAATGTTAATGTGGGATTTTTACGCTACACCGCCGCCCCCCGTATTTGCCCGTCGACGCTTGCGCACAGCTGGGGCGGAGGACCGGCGCCTGTGCGCGTGTCTGACTGACCTGGACACCCTTATATAGCCACTTGTCGCAGATTTGTCTTGGTCGCTCGACTGCGTGGACTCCCCCCCTTGTGTTCCCTTGCGCAACCTCCCACTTGCCGGCGCCTACCACAAAAGTAGCACATCCTCATCTTCCCCCTTCTCCTCTGCCCCAGCGCGACTACTCGCTCCGTCCTAATTTAATAGCCGCAATACCCTAAAGCTATTACTACCCAAACCATGAAGTCGTTCAGCGCCCTGAGCGCCATTGCAGCAATGTTGGTCAACACCGCCTCTGCTCGTATGGTGGCGCCGGAGGATATCGACCGATGTGTTGCGAACGCCAGAGGCCAGCGCGAGACACAGTGTGGTGCATTCGGCCATGGGACGCTCGACTACAACAAGTGCATGGCCCATTGGACCGACCGCGTGCTCCAGTGTTTCCCGGAGAACCAGCATCTCTCTCCCCGCCACGAGGCTGAGAAAGTCAAGGAGGAAGGTCACGCCGATGCCTACCACAGCGCAGTCAACAGAATGTCGATGCCCCAGCACAACTCGAGCCCCGCAAGAGTTCACTACGTGGGGGGTGGTAACGCCAACCAGCGCGTGGTCATGTCGCCTGAGGACATGGGGCCCGAGCCTGCATGTGTCGAGGTGCCGGCCCACGCGCAGGACATGGGCCAGCATAATGCGATGGTGGCTGCTCCGCCAAAGCACGTTATTGCCGATAAGCAGGTTACTGTCAAGCAGGCCGTGGATAACGCCATGCCTAGTCCGGCGAGAGATATCCCGCCCAGAGGCGCTCAGGCGGCCGTGGACGCTGGCGCTCAGCCCAAGCCCGAGATGCTTGTGCCGCAGGCTGCCATCGAGAACGAGGGAGCGCAGAATGCTAGCGGCCAGGTCGCCGAGGTTGCACCCCAGGCAGTCGCAAGCACCAACGCTGCCACCCCCGCCGCTGCCGCGGCTGCCGCCCACGTCGCCGGTTCCGCGGCTGCCGCTTTCACCATTGAGGCACCGGTTGCCGCCGCCCAGGCTGCTGCTACACCAGCTGCCCTGGCTGCTCCGGCTGTTGCTGAACCTGTCGGCGCCAACGCTTCCCCCGCAGAAACTGCCGCTGTCGCTACTGTGCAGGCAGTCATCGCTCCTGGTTCCATGGCTGTTGCGCCCGTAGCACCAGTCGCTGCCGAGCTGGCCTTCGTAGCACCGGCCGCCGTCACCCAGGCCGCCGTCATTCAGGCCGCTGCTCCTCAGGCTGCCGTCACTCAGGCCGCTGCTCCTCAGGCTGCCGTCACTCAGGCTGCCGTCGCTCAGACCGCCGTCGCTCAGGCCGCTGCTCCTAAGGCTGCCACAGCCGTCAAGGCCGCCGCCCCCGTTGCTGCCACTGCTGCGCCCACTGTCGCTGCCTCCGCCGTTGCCGCTGCTACCGCTACTGCTGCTGCCCCGGCCGAGGCTGCTGCCGAGACGACTGCAGTGATTGCTGCTGCTCCGACCCAGGTCAGCATCGCCGCCGAGGTTGCAGCCAAGCCTGCTTCGTCTAGCGCGGCCGTCGTTGCGAGCATAGCAAAGCTCGGGTCGGTGACTCCAGTTGCCGCCACTGCTGCTATTGCGTCTGAGACCGTTGCCGTCGCCGCCGCCGCACCCGAAGCCTCTGCCGCGGCCGATGCTGCTGTTGATGCGGCTTCTGCGTCGGCAGCGATTCCCGAGGTCGTATCGGCAACCGCCACCGCTACGGCCACCGTGTCTGTCGCTGTGCCCGACGTTCCAGCAATACTTGCTCCTCAGGACACGCCGGCCGCTGCTGTTGCTGCTGTGTCGATCGTTACGGCCACTATTGCCGTGGAGGGGGTGCCCCCGGTCACCACCTTTGTCGTTGCCAGCGCTACTCCAGCGGCCGCCATCGCAGTTGCGGCCGAGACCACTGCTGTCCTGCAGGTGGCTACTGTCGCTGCTTCGTCGTCGATCTCTGCTCAGTCAACACTGGCCGCCACTGTGGCTAGCCAGGCACCCGCCATGGTCCAGGCCATCAAGATGACGACGATTGGCCATGCGGTGGTTCCGTTCGACGTCAACCTGTTTGGTACTGAGGGCGCGCCGTTCCCGGGGCTTGCGCTTCCATCGGCTCATGCTGCTGATGCCATCGTCGCTGTGGCCAGCTCGAGCGAGGCGGCTGCCGCCAATGCAACTGCTGCCGTCGCTGCGGCTGTTGCTGCCGATACTGCTACTGGCGCGGCTGCTGCTGCCGAGCCGACTGCTTCCGCTGAGGCGTCTTTCGAGTCGACATCCACGGTTACCGTGTTTAGCATTGTGTCGCCTGGCAGCGCAGCTGCGGCAGCGTCCACCCCGGTGGCGGCCGAGGCTGCCGTCGTGGCAACGAGTGGTGCAGCGCGGGCAACCATATCGTCGTCGCCAGTTCTTGCCGAGGAGGCAACGGCATTCAGGGCGTGGCCGACAAAGTCGCAGTCCACCCTGGCCCAGTCCACTGGCGCCGCAAAGGGCGGGATCTCCCGATTCAGCTCCAAGGACGCGGCCAAGGCTGTGGACAGCACGAATTCCAAGGAGCCCTCGTCAAAGGTCGCACATGCCGGTATGAAGAACAAGCAACCTGGCGGCGACTCTAGCGCGGCCTCGGCCAGGCAGATCATCTCGAGTGCTGCCATCCTGATTCCCGCGATTGCTGGCATCCTCTTCTGAGCAACGTTCTTCCGGTTACCACCCCCGTCCCGTCCCCTCACCACCGCCCCACCTCCGTAGTGCCGTTTGGGTATTGGCCAAGTTTCACTGTTAATCGCTCGGTTTCCCCTTTTACCTGTTGGCAAAAAAAGTCCAAGCCGCCATACTACCGCGCCATGCGCTTGTTTCTTCGCCGACCTTGCCATGGCTATATTGCCCTGGAATCGACAGCTCTTGCAAGTCGAGCCGGGCGGTGCGGGGGGAGGGGTGGTGCCGAAGTGAGTGTGGTTGGCGGCGGGGGGAAGGCATGCTGTGTGCCTGTGTGGCACATATGAAGCACGCGGTGTCTGAAACATGGACCAGATGGCCGCCACTATCGACTCGGTTCCATAGATGAGTGCTGCGCAACACGACGCTTGCGCACCTTCCCTTTATCCAGACCCGCATCCTCCCTCTGTTTTGCAGCGATACACGCACGACTGCTTTTTCTCCCTACCACTCAACCCTATCACAGTAGCTGGACTCGCGGGCTACACACGCGCTGCACAGCGGGACTTTTGCCAGACCCTAGGCTAGGTGAAAGCGGAGATGCTGTCCAGGTTGACGGTGGTGTTTGTGGTTTCCGCTGCCATCGCCAGCGCACAGTTACCATGGAACCAAGTCCGTAGCTCGGGTGCCTCAGCGGGATGTCCACTGTCCGAGCAAGTAAGGCTGTGCGTCAACCACTCCACGATGCAACGCGCAACATGCGCCAGCGATGACCTTGACTGCCAGTGTATCTGGGCATCACATGCCGCCACTTGCTTTGCTCCGTGTATTTCGGAGAAGGTGTTTGCCGATGGTATGCATGTTGCTCAGGGCGAGCAGTCCACTATCTGTTCGCAGGCAGCAAAGTACGGCCCGCTTGCCAAGGAGAGGGAGCGGCTAAAACAGGAGGAGAGGAGCGGTAAAAGGCCAAAGATCGACCAGCAACAGTGGTCGCAGCCGCAATCCGCCGGCCCGCCCAAGAATATCAACGACGTCAATGCTGCCCACGAGGCGCCTGCTACGGCCGTCGGTGGTAGCGCCGGGCCCAGCAATGCCGCTGCTGGCGCCAGCGCCACGGCTGCTCCCAAGGCCGCCGGGAACACCGTGCCGGCGCGCGCTGCTGGTGGCCAGGTACCCAAGGCGGGCAGCATTCCGGCTGGTTCTGCCGCGAAGAGCAGCGCCCCCGCTCGCAAGGCCCCCAAGGGCGCCCTGGGCGGCGACAGGGCAGACACTGTGGTCGACTCTGCCGCAAAGTCACTGGCGGTTGGGCTGGGAAGCATCGCGCTGGCCAGCATTGCTGCGCACATGGTGTCGTTCTTTTAAGCCGCTCTGACTTTGCTGCTTTGCTCGTTTACACATTGTTCGTGCAAACACGTTAATTACCAGCACCAGCGCGAGCACAGTCGGAAAAAGGAGAGAGCAGTCCCGCTCCTCGCTGTTGTATCTAGTCCGCGTCCTCTTCATCCTCGTCGTCGTCATCGTCCTCCTCATCCTCGTCAAGTCGTGGTCGCCGTTGCTGGTGGCGGCGGCGTGCCTCGGTGGTTCGGCGCCGATTCCTCGAACGTGTAGTCGGGTGGCCTTGGCGTATGGCGGCCATGGGTGTGTCGCTGTCGTCGCTTTGATCGGCTACAGAGACCTGGACATCGCCGTCGGTATCCACGGGCAGCCGGTCCGCGCCATCATGTTGGCTGTCGGAGCTGTCGTCACCGGAAGAGTCGCCATCGCGCCGACGACGGAGCTCGCTGCGAGGGCCCGCCTCCCGATATGGCATGAACCGGAGCGACCCCATGCGCTGCGCAGCCAGCCCCTGGCCCGGCCCGCCCGCTCCCGCAAAAACCATGCCTGGGCGGTTTGGCAGCATGCTCAGCGGCATGCCGTAGCCGCCAGCCGCCATGGCAGCACCCGGCCTGTCCATCATCTGTGCCTGGGTGCGCCGTGACGTCGATATCCGATTCAGCACATACTCAATCACCTGGTCCTCATTCACCGCGCTGTCGCCGAAGCCCCCGCCATTCCCAGCCGCTGCCGAGCCGCCGCCGCCAGCAGCAGCGCTGCTGCCGAGTGGTATGCGGCGCGGCGCAGTAAGCGGATTGTCGTCGGCCAGCGAGCTGCGGGGAAGCCCCAGACGCAGACGAAACCGCATTTCGACCAGCAAGTTCAGTGCTGCCCGCAGCATGGGCCCCATGCGGTGCGCTGGCATCTGCTCCAGCTCCTCCAGCTGGTGCTCAATGATGGCCAGCTCCACCTCGCGCGTGGACGCGCTCTCGTCGTCTCCGGCCGCTGGCTCCTGCGTCATGAGCCCAAGGAAGTCGTGCTCTTCGACTGCGGGCCCGCTGTCGCGACCCGCGCCCGCGCTGTGGAAGCCTAGCGGGCGCGCTAGCGCCATTGAGCTGCGTCGAGCAAGCTGCCTGAGCGTATCGTTGTTGTCGCCCGTGTCCATGGGCGCCATCTCGCTTATCGGCGGCAGAACCCGGGCCGTCTGCTGGATGATCGGATTGGTCAGGTAGTATGACGCGCCAGACGCGCCCGCTGCACGGTTGAACTTGGTGTCGTTGAGCGCCGCCACTTTGATATCGGGCAGCGGCAGCAGCTTGTCGCGGGCGTGGGCGCTGAGCAGCTCGGGCGGCGGGACCGTCGGCAGCCGCGGGGGCGCCGAGCCGTCTGCGGCTGGCGACACCGCCATCATCCGAATGCGGTTGGACAGCTTGATGTTCCACAGCTCGATGGTGTGTGCTCGGGGAGGCGTAAACTCGCTGACGCGCAGGTGGGCCTGCTGAATCACCTGCCACATATGCTGGATGCTGTAACCGTGCAGTTTCGACAGCCGGGCGCAGATCTTTAGGCACTTGAACGTGTTGCGCTGAACAGACTCGGTCGCCAGACTCGACCCCTCGGTGGCCATAAACTCGTGCAAGTCGTAGCATGCCTCCACATACGAATCCGGCAACAAGAGCTGCCGGGCGATGCGTCCCAGCCGCCGGTTATTGCGCTCCTCGGTAAACTCGGCAATCACCCCGTCCCGGTCATTGTGGTGTCCGTCCCCGTACCGTGCCATCGCCCCAGCATGTGTCTGATCGCCAAGCTGGCCAACCGGGCGCGCCCCGCGGGGCTGGATGGCGTCCACGCCCACCAGCGTCTGCCCCAGAGGTGGCTCGAGCGGCACCGGCCCTGCGGCTGCAAGCTCTGGATCGGCAAACGTGTACCGGGCCAGCGACACCACCTCGACCTCCACGCTCTGCTGCAGACGCGCGCCAGCCAGCGATCCAAGCAACTCGAGCTGCGACATTGCTCCCGCAGGCACCCCGTGAGTCCTAGAGCTGATCGCAATCACCTCATCGTCGCCGTTGTCTCCCGCTTCGCCAGCGTCGCCGTTGCCGCCTGCCTGCTCCTCGCCGCCGGCGCCCTCCACCACCACCGCGCGATTGCCGTCATCGTCGTTGTCGTCGCTGCCGTTGAGGACACGGTCCCCGCGGCCACTGTTGTACCCGCCGCCCTCGCCGCTGTCGTAGTCGTCGTCGGTGTTGATAATGCTGTAGTAATCGCTGCTGTCGCCCAGTTCTTCGGATGCAGGCATTACGTGTAACGAAGCTGGGGAGGGGGGAATTGCTCCCGGGCGCGAGTGGAGGCGTGCGGAGTCGGCGGAGGGTCGGAGAAACAAACCGTGCCGCTTCCGCAAAGCGGGTCGGCCCAGCAACTGGTTGGCCGGAAATCAGGGCCCACTTTTGAGCCTTGATTAAGAAGCACGTGCATCCCAGCAGGGCGATGCGCGCTGTAGCTGGGCCGAACACCCTTGGTTCTGGTGGTATTGGCACGACGTACAAGCGAGTAAGCGGGGGTGTGGCTTTCTTGTAGCGTAGAGTAGGTAGCGGATCTAAAGAAATCGGTTGACTGCTCTGTACGACCAGGCGAGGGATGTTTGCCCGACCCGCGCAGCCCTGGAGTCGACCCATGGTCACTCCCACCGCAGCGGTGCCCGTTCCCTCAACACTTGCATCCACGGGTGCCAGAGCTGCGCCGACACTGGCTAGCAGGCCACCGCTCCTGCGCGTGATGGGCTAGCTGCCCTGGGCGACTGCATTGTGTAGTTGGAGCTACGCTAGTCAAGATAGAGGATGATGGTAAAGCTTCCTTGGAAGCATGGCGGTAGCTGGCGGAGGCTCCGGTACCGACCACTGGGGGCTCACTCCCACGCAGCACTCGCTCCCCACCAAGACAAGTGGCGGCCACGGCCCGTGCTGGATCTGTCTACCACGGGTGACACGAGTGGATGACGCAGCCTGGCTCAGCAGCAGCGCTATTGGAAGGAGGGCCGAGGCATCCACTCCGGCCCTCCACCCAGCCAAGCGACCCACCCCAGGCAGGAGCGTCCAAAGAAAGCACGGCCCTTTGTGCACGGCCTTTTCCTTCCTGCACAAAGGCTGGCTGGGCCCAATCCGGCAAGGCCCCAGCCAGTAGTCACTGGAAGCCGCATGGGTGGATGGATGGGCGTGGATATCAAGGAAAAGCCCCCGCTACGTGCCCACCACAGCAGGGCGCGTCCACCCTGTCGCCTCCTTTGTGCCGGCCTGCTAAAAAGTGCCAATCGGCCAGTACCGCCCAGTCATCCACGGCGCGTGTTTGGGACAGCAAGGTGCGACAAGCCGCCAAAGGCGCGCCAATCAACCAGGCGTCGTCCCCGCCTGCGCGCTCCCAGCCGCCAAAGAATAAACCACACTTGCTGGTGCCGCTATTTAATGCCGGCTGCCGACTGCCGCCGGTCGTCTGTTCTCTCCATCTGCTACCCACACACCTCACCACGCACTGCGCCCTTCACTCTCTCAGCCCCCCGCCCGCCCGACGAAGCAACAACGGCCCACCAACATGCCAGCCCCGTACTGTGACGTCCCGGGATGTGTTTGCATGATCAATGTCAACGGGATCGACGAAGATTTCGAACGGATTGTCGCGAATATTGGCCGAATTGTGGAAGAGATGAATATATTGAAGGGTTTTGAACATCGAAACACGGAGTATTACGTTGGCAGCGACTTCAATAATCAACTGTTGCAGAAAGTTGTTGCGGCGACGCACGACGCCTGCTACAACTCGTTTTCTGTGGATATACCCTACAACGTCCTTGCTGGCCAAACAGTTGAATCACAAGGCAATCACGAGCTCACTATCAGCGCAACCAAGGAAAAGCTTGACGTTTCCAACAAGACAGTTGGCAAGCACGTTGGTACATTCTAAATACCCGAGCAAGCCGAGCTGTAAAGGGGGCCGGCGCCGTTCTCGAGGGAGTCTCCAAGGATCGACACCAGGGCTGCCCGGGTCAGGCAAGCATCCCTCGCCCCGGTCGTGCAGAGCCGTTTCTCGTTTACATAGATCCGCCATCTACACTACTCTACAAGAAAGCTCATCTTCGCTAACGCTCTTGTGCATCGTAACGCCAGCAACAGCAGAAAAGCCCAGCAGCCGCAATGGCCACGTCCAGCAGCCCACCGCGCCGCTGCACATGGATGGCGGCAAGGCTACACAGCTGCATCAGTTGCCACACCAGTCCGCGCGTGGGCGGCTCTATGCAGAGCCCAGCGTTTCCTGCCAACGTGTATGCCGGTCACCCATCTCTCCACTTGCTGCGGCGCCTCTGTAGGATTGGCTTTCTTTGAGGCCACCCCGCTTTGACACGGCGCCGTCCTATTCTGGTGGCCGTCTTGCACAAAGGAGGCTGCGCCGTTGAACTATCCCTTAGCTATTAAGAAGGCAGGCGCCTTTGTGCACACCCGCTTGCTGCGGCCGGCCAGTCATCCCTGCCACGGTTGCCAGAGCTGCGCCGACACTGGCTAGTAGGCCACCGCTCCTGCGCTTGATGGACTAGCTGCCCTGGGCGGCTGCGTTGTGCAGTTGGAGCTACGCTAGACATGATGAAGAGTGATTGTAGAGCCTCCTTGGAAGCGTGGCAGTAGGTGGCAGAGGCTCTCTTACCGACCATTGGGGGCTCACTCCCACGCAGCACTCGCTCCCTACCAAGACAAGCGGGGTCATGGCCACCACGACCCGTGCTGGATCCGCCCAACACGGGTGACACAAGTGGCCGACGCAGCCTGGCTCAGCAGCAGCGCTATTGGAAGGAGGGCCGAGGCATCCACTCCGGCCCTCCACCCGGCCAAGCGACCCACCCCAGGCAGGAGCGTCCAAAGAAAGCAC
>JANBOI010000130.1:0-16868 GCA_027595825.1 Coemansia biformis
ATGTCGTCAGTTTGCTGGAAAACGTACAGAGGACAATATGCGCAGGCATGCCGTGGTAGAAGAAGAAGACGCGGATGTCGATGCCCGCATCTGTTGATGCATAAAAGTATGCAGCACTTGTAACGCCCACATCGAGGCACCGAACGTTGATCCACTAAGTGGTCGCCACCCTAACCAGTGCGCAGTGCTACTGGCCTCTCCTCGATTGGTAGCCGTTGGCACGAGTGCGGAAGGCCGGCTTTGCGCAGTTGACCATGCGGCCCCCAAACAAGGTTGCAAAGCAGCGGCCAGGCGAACCAAGCGTGGACACGCGGATGGTGCCAGTGGGGGTGGTTGGGGCTTCTTGCCATGTCCGGGATGCAAAGAACGACGCAGTTGCGGGCAAAGCGATTCTTTGTGAGGCTTCACTGGTGGAGGAAAAATTTCCACCCTTTTCCTGTCGGCCACAGGTGGCCGGCGCTCCATCAAGCACTGGTGCCCCAGCGCCGCAGCGGCGACTTTGGCGTTCATCAGCCAGTGGAGGGGCTAGCCGCAGGAGGTGTCCTCCGATGTTGGAAATTGGGCTATAATTGCCAGGCCTCCCTGCCACCCACTGCATCACCACCAAACATTCGCCCGCTTCCACTCCTTCCTTTTTTTTTGTTCACACCACACACCAGCTTACATCGCCAGCTAGCCACACACTCCTTACCAACACCATGTCAGCTGAAGGAGAGACCACCTTCGTCATCCGCCTCCAAGTTGGCGATCAGAGAATCGTCATCTATCAAGACACAGTACATCTGTCTGAGGACAATATGCGTGCGTATGTTTTAGCGGCAGTACAGGAAAGAAGACTCATGCTCAGTGAGCCGATCCAGAGTGTTTGTGACAACTTTCCAAATGCCACCGTCCACACGTTCAGCTGCACTGAGCCTCTAGACCCTGCTTTGCTGGACGCTGCACTGCCAGATGGCGCAACACCACCGTATGCTTCAGCCGCTTAACATGCAAGTGGCCCTCCTGCTGTCTGTGGATGCAGCTGGTGTCAGCACATATAGACAGTGTTGCTGAGGGGTAGCCAGGTGGAGGGGCCGCTTACCTTGGCATATGCAAGCGCTTGCGCCACAGCCAGTCTCGCCATGTGTCCAGCGACCCGCAGTTGACATGCAAGCCATCCACCAGGCATGCGTCGCTGCGCAAAATGCACCAGCCAGCACATATGTGTTGCAACTCAAAAGCAGCTCTGTATGACTTTTCCGCACTAGAAATCTATGCAAATACAGCAGTGTTGCTATCAAGCGGCCTGGGGCTCTTCTGGCGCGTCGCTGGCGACCGCCGTTGGTTCGCCAACACCAACAGTAATGTTGACATCAACCTCCTGGTCCAGGCCCAGGTAGGCGTCGCTGACCACTAGAAGCCGCATTGTATGAGCACCCGGCGACTCGGGCGTGATGAACGCCAGCCGAGCCCGGGACACTGCTGGCTGGGACGTGCTGCGTGGCCCGCCGCGGCCCTGCATCGACACGCGCTTTACGGCCAGCAGCTCCTCGCCCTGCGCCAGGACGAGCCACCAGCCCTCGTACTGCGCCTTGCCAAAGCGCGGAGTGTACGCCTGTCCGGGCTCCTTGATCAGCGCAGGCAGCTTGAACGCCGTGTCCTTTGGAGCATACGACAGTGTGACCATGAGCGAGTACTGTGTCTGTGGCTGCAAGTGGTCCAGCGCAGCCAGCTCGGCACCTGCGGGCGAGGCTGTGGACCCGACCGACACGTCCGCCAGCGGCAGCGCCCGGATGCCTTCACACCACGCGTCAACGGCGCCCGCAGCACCCGTCGCCGAAAATGCCGCGCGCAGCTGGCTGTCCGGCAGCACCAGCAAATCGCCCAGGCAGCGCAGTCCGGGTGCCTGCGATGCGACCGCGGCAGCGTGGTTCGCCGACAGGCCGGGGAGCTGGAGCAAGGGCGAGTCGGCGGGCATCGTAGCCTGCTTGATGGCCTGCATCAGCTCCATGGCGGCCAGCGCAACCTGGGTGTCGCCGAGGTAGGCCGCGACATCGACCATGGCCTGCAAGATGCGGATGGACGAGTCCAGCACGGTGCGCGTGTCGGTAGTGTAGTCGGTGCAGGGGAGGCGGCCGCGCACCAGGTGCTTCTGCAGCAGGAGGTTCGTCTTGGCGTGCGGGCTGAGGTAATCCACGCGTCCGCGACCGATCGGGAACGGCACCTCGCGCTCCAGCTCGCGGTTCAGAAGGTCCTCGTTGTGGCGGACCGGCAGCTCGGCCCACTCGGCCGCCTCGCTCAACAGGTGCAGCAGGTCGCAGAACAGGTTGCTCCGGTCGATGCCCGCAAGGCGCTCGGTAAACGTCGTCATCGTCGCGGGCGACAGGTAGTACTGCGAGGCGACCCTGCCCAGCGGCGTGGGCGCGACAGCCACGCTGCCATCCACGTAGCTGATTTCGACGCACTGCGCGCGCTCCAGCTCGCCAAAGCAGTCCATGACCAGTCGCGAGAGGTATCGGTTCACGCCGCCCTCGGTCGTGTCCTCAACGCCGTAGTAGGTTGGATTCTGGCGCAAGCGGCGGTACAGGTACGTCCACGACAAGTAGTCGACCGCGTCCTGGGCGCTGGTGATGGAGCCGCCGGCGATCTCGGCGTTGATGTGCTCCCGTAGGTGCTTGTGCAGTGACGACTCGACTGGGAACGGCGCATGTAGGAACTTTTTGTAAAAGTCCTTTTTGGCGTCGGTAACAAAGATGCGCGCGACGGCGCTGTCGTCAAACTGCGGCCGGCCCGCGCGCCCGATCATCTGCAGCACGTCGGTCAGCGGAAAGTCCACATAGCCCTTGGACTTTGCGTCATAAAACTCGGTGCCCTTGAGGATCACCAGGTGCGCGGGGAGGTTGACGCCCCACGCCAGCGTCGATGTTGCGACCAGCACCTGGATCTTGCGGTCGTGGAACAGCTGCTCGCAGATCCGCCGGTCGCCCTCGGTCAGCCCCGCGTGGTGCATGCCAATGCCAAAGCTCAGCGACAGCCGCAGGCTCGGGTCCACGGCGCGCTCCAGCACGGCTTCGGCCTCGGCCTCGTCCATGTGCAGAAAGTGGCGCGGGTTGTCCTCAATGCCGCAGAACGCAATCAGGTCCAGCGCGGTGAGCCGCGTCTGCCGCCGGGAGCTGACAAAGATGATCACGGGCTTGCGCGGCGAGTGGGTGCGGATCGCACGGTACGCGGGGCGGTTCATCGACGCCATCCGCGGGCAGTAGTGCCGGCCCGGGAAGCCGTCGATATACATCTCGAGCGGCACCGGCCGCACGCTGTGGCGGAAGTTGTAGAGGCCGGCCGTGCGGATGCCCAGCCAGTCCGCAAGGTCGCGCGCATTCGCCAGCGCCGTCGACAGCCCGACCACGCGCACGGCACGCCCAGTCTGCGCGGAAATGTGGTTCATCCGCGACACGATCACCTCTAACACCGGCCCGCGGTCGCCGCCGAGCAGATGGATCTCGTCTATAATGACCAGCGACACGCTCGTCACGTAGTCGCGCGCGCGCCACGACCGACTGACGCCGTCCCACTTCTCGGGCGTCGTGACAATGATGTCAGCCCGCCGGATGGCGCTGACGTCGGGCGTCACATCGCCGGTGAGCTCCACAATCGTGCGGCCCATCGGGCCGACCATGCGCCGACCCCAATCAGCCATGCGCTCTTTGACCAGCGCCTTCAGCGGCGCGATGTATACGACCTTTTGCCGCGGGTGTTCGCGGAACGCGCGCCACATGGCCAGCTCCGCGGCCACGGTCTTCCCCGACCCGGTCGGCGCCCCGACCAGCGCGTTGTGGTTCTGGTGGTAAAGGGTGTGGAAGATCTGCGTCTGCACTGGGTTGAAGTGCGTGAACCGCTCGCTGCAGATCGCTTCCAGCACCGGGTTGTTCAGCGCGGCCACCGGTAGCGGCTGCAGGTCAAGCAGGTCCGTGTGCACGTCGTGGTGTTCCGGTAGCACCAGGTGCCGGAGCGATACCGCAGTCACTGTCTCGGCGCCCACCCATCGGTCGGATGCCGCGCGGAGGAAGATCTGCGCCGGCGGCGGGTCGTGGACCGGGATCGTGAACACCGACACCTTGGGCGCGCGGTGGTCCCGGCGACGCAGTAGGATGTTTTCCGTGTGGTATATCTCGGTGTTGTTGGCGTCCTCGACCCAGACCCAGAAGGCCTCGGCCGTGCCGTGCACGCGGTCGCTCCACTCAAAGTCGGCCACGGCGGTCATTGTCACCTGCAGCACGCTGCGGGTGATGGGCGCGACCTCCGCCGCCAGCTCCAGGCGCGGCAGCTGGTGCACGATTGCGGCCAGCGTGGGACCATAGGCGCGGTTGTGTACGAGCGCGCCCAGCTCGCCGCTGTCCATCTCGCGCAGCCGCTCCACGTCGACGGTGATGCCGGCGGTGCCTTCCAGGTAGCGCATGACGGGCGCTGGCACGGGGAACTGCTTGAGCGGATGCTCGAACGGCCACATCTGCCTCTCGATCGACCTGCTCAGCGACAGCGCGACAGCCGCGGCCGGCCCCCAGCGCCGGCTCAGCGCAATTTCAAACAGGGCGCGGATGATGCGCCCCGCGTTCTGGGCCACGTACATGCTGTCAGATACCAGTGCAAAGTCCTCGATAATTGAGCGCGAGATGCCGGCCTGCAGCAGGATGCTTGCTTTTCCGGCCGCGCTGTCGGCGCCGCCCTTGACGTCGCAGCAGCATGCATCTTCGAGCAGCTGCGCCAGCTCGCGCGTCTCGGTGTTGCGCGCGCGGATCTGCTCAAACTCTTTGCTCTGGCACAGCAGCGCAATCGCGTCGGCCTCGGTCATGCGCGCGCGCATCAGGCGGTTGAACGTTTCGACGCTCTCGTGGCGCAGGTAGTACGACGACGCAATGCGACCCAAGTCCTTGGGCGCCATAAACCCGGTCGCCGGGTCAAACACGATCATCTGCAGACGGCTGAGCTCCAGCGCGGCCTTGCGGACCATCTCACCGCGGCGGCGGCCCAGCATTGGGTCGTCTGCCAGCTCGTTGCCGTCCAGCCCGTACACCAGCGGGTTCTTTTGCATGCGAATAAACATGTACGTGTATCCCAGCCACGCGACGCCCTCCTCGACGCTGGTGACCGTGCCCAGGCTGATCTCGGCGTTGAGGTTGTCGATCATGTTGGCTGCAAACCGCGACTCGATCGGGTGCTGCATGGTAATGGCTGACACGTAGTGCGCAAGCCGATCGTGCGTGGTCAGGATGTATCCGACGCCATGCGACTCGTACTGCGGACGGCCGGCGCGGCCAAATATCTGCAGGACATCCAAGATGGACAGGTCAGTGAACGCACCCTTTTGCGCATTGTACACCTGCGTTCCCTTGATGACGACAGCGTAGGCGGGGAGGTTGACGCCCCACGCCAGCGTCGCCGTACAGCACAACACACGCACCAGACCTGCGGCAAACAGCTCCTCGACCAGGCTGCGGTCGGGCCGCGGCATCCCCGCGTGGTGGATCGAGAACCCGAACGAGTATAGCTCGCGCAGCTCGCGCCCGCGCGCCCGGCCCACGCGCGCAGCTAGCGCAGGGTGCTTGGTTGCGCCGGTCTGTGCGGTGAACTGCTCCAGCGTGCCGTCGGCCATCGCCAGGTCGCGCAGCGCGCGGGCAGTCGCGACGGTGTCCTTGCGTGCGTGCACAAACACCATCACCTGGTGGCCCTCAGCAACCAGCTGGTTGACGCGGTCGTAGCACACACGGTTGAGTAGCCGCGCGGTGGCCGGCGTGCCAGCCTTGCCGTGCACGCCAACAAAGTGCTGCTCCAGCGGCACGGGGCGGAACCCGCCGTCAAAGTAAAACAGTCCCCGGCGCAGGTTAACGCCCAGGAAGGCCGCCACGTCCACGTAGTTGGGCAGCGTGGCCGACAGGCCCACCAGCCGGATCATCTTTTGCCGCGACTCCACCTGCCGCTGCGTGCGCGCAACCAGCGCCTCCAGCACGCTGCCGCGGTCCTCGTTCAGCAGGTGGATCTCGTCCACAATGAGCAGGCGCACCTGGTCGACCAGGTCCGTGTCGCCGGAGCCCTTGCGTGTCACCACATCCCACTTTTCCGGCGTCGTTACGATTATCTGGGTCGCGCTCACCTCGGCCTTGGTCAGCTGCATGTCGCCCGTCAGCTCGCGACACGAAATCCCGAGCCACCGCAGCCGGCTCTGGTATTTCTCGACGACCTCGGCCGCCAACGCCTTCATCGGCGCCACATACACGATCTTGAACTCTGACTTTGCCACCGTCAGCTCCGGCTTGCGCGACTTGTCGGCCCAGTCGAGCTCCGCCGGCGACGGCGTGCAGAACTGCGCGATGGTCCGGAGGATAGTCAGCAGCGCCACGTCCGTCTTGCCGGCGCCCGTCGGGGCGGACAGTAGGATGTTTTCGTTAGAGCCGTACGCCGTGGGGTATATGATGGACTGGATGCGGTTCAGCGCCGTGTACTTGCGGAATGTGTACTGGCACAGCGGATCCATGTCGGCGATTTCGACTGGCTGCTCCATATCCCGCCGCGGCGCCGTGCGCGCGGTGGGGATGGTGATTTCCTCGTGGTCCTCAAACTCGTTGCGCACGGTGCCCGCGGGCAGCGCGTACTTTGTGCCAAACATCGACAGCAGCGCGCCGCCCGCGCCGGCTGCAGGCCCAGATGTGAACACATAGGGGTACCGTTCGGCGCTGCGCGACTCGGGCTTGAGCGCCCCCGCCGTTCGCTGCGTCAGCTGGCGCTCGCGGGCGCGCCTCAGATCGGTGCCAGACCCAAGGACCTGCGCAGGCCCCTGGGCTCCCTCCGTGCAGTCGGCGGGCCCAGCAGCAGCAGCAGTGGCCTTGCGACGCCGCCGCGCCTTTGACAGCTCCTTGCCAATGGCCAGATCGCGCTCGGTACGGACGACCGCTTGCACGCCGGGGAGCGACCAGCCTCCCCGCAGTGCGGCCACGCGCGCGCGGTCGGACTCGGCGGTAATGCCCCTGACGATATCAGCGCGCTGCGAGACCAGGCTGCCCAGGAACTCCATGTTGTCGTAGCCGACCAACTCCAGCAGCGGGCCCTGGATGTCGTCATCGCCGCGATCTGACTGCAGCAGCGCGCACACCTCGCGGCACAGTGCGTCGGCGGACTCGGGGTCGGCGACAATGGACCGGCAGCGGGCCAGCAGCCACGCCTGGCTAAAGCAGCCCGGCGCCGAGTCGCTGGACCCGTCGCCGCGGCTGACGTGGCTGCCCTCCAGCTCCTCGAGGTACGCCAGCAGGTCGGGGCGGTACAGGAACTCGGGCATCGGGCGCTGGGCGGGGCGTAGACTGGAAATGTCGCGGGCCGCGCTGGCCGCAGCACTGGCCGCAGCGCCATGCGGCCCGCCCGTCGCGCTGGCGGCGGCTAGGCCCAGCATCGCGCGTCGGAGGCCGGCCTCGCGCCAGGTGCTGCTAGCCAGCTCACTCACGATGCCCGCGCGGTCGGTGCGCGGCGCAACCCAGTCTGGTCGGTCTGCGGCGCATTCTGGGCTGTCGGGCGAGCCCGGGCCCGTGGCACGTTCGGCGCTCTTGCCCAGACTGGCGGCGCCCTTTCCCTTCCGGTCGGCGGATCTGCGCGCGGCGGCGTCGCTGGCGGTAGCGTCAATGGTGGCTTTACCGCTGCTTGCGCGGCCGGGGGTGCTGGCAGGGTTGCTGCTGCTGCTGCCTGTAGGACGGTGGGCTTGCTCAGCGAGGCGCGCTCGCCGGTCGAGCAGCCGGTCGCGGCGGGCGTCCCGCAGGCGAAGCAGGTCGGCAAAAGTCGGGGGGCGCGGCCTGGCGGCGGGCGGCAGTGCCAATTGCGGGGCTCCATCGGTGGCCATGTGCAGAGTGCGGATAAGGAGAGCCTGGGCTGCATGCGATGCGGAGGCGCCCGCAGAAAGAGAGGGCGGCCAGCGCGCATGCATCGGGCGCCAAGCGAGACTGGGGCCCGTGCGCACAAAGAGGGCGCGGCGGCCGCAGCACGTCACGTGCGGGGCGAGCCGGGCTGAGCCGGGCGGCGGGCTCGTGCCGCGATTTCCGGGAGTGGGGGATGGCGTCAGCCGATGGGAGCGAATGGACGGCGACGGCGAAAATTTTGGCGCTTCGTCCACTCCCCCCTGTCCTGTCCTGGCCTGACCTGTCCCGCGTCCTGTCCTGTCCAGTCCAGTCCTGTCCTGTCCTGTGCGTGGTGCGTGTCCCTGCCCCCGCCAGCGTGTCTCGTGCTCGCTGACCAGCCGCTCTCTCTCTCTGCTTCCCGCAAGAGACAGCCTCTAGAACGCACGCGCAATTCTCGCTCCCTCCCCCCGCATCTGAATTGCCGGTCTGCATTGCGCCTCCCGCTTGTTTCAATTGCGTCCTCTCCTCCCAGCACCGGCCGGCCCCACATTCCCCCCTTCAGCTTGCCTATATCTGCTCCTCGGCCGTCTGTCAATTCCCAACGCCTTTGTGCAATTTCTGTCATCTTTTCTGTTGTAAACAATGGGCCAGACGCTTTCGGAGCCGGTGGTGGAGAAGCACACCACGTCGGGCGGCGACGAGCGGTTCCTCTACGGTGCCTCGGCCATGCAGGGCTGGCGAATCTGTAAGCATTTCTCAAACAGTGGGGCGTAATCCCGCGCTCGCCTGGATGCCATTCTCCTCCCATCCTTCTTTTGGGACTACAACGCCGTGTGTCTGTGTGTTTGTGCTGGCCGCGAGCTGGGCCAGCGGGCGTGGAGCAGGGGCTTGCGATTGCGGGAATGCAGCCACAGAGCAGACGTGTGCCTGGCTTTCCGCACAGCCCCCCCTGCTTGGCCAGGCCCGGCCCTTGCCTCGAGAAGCAGCCGCCGCATCCACATATGCGGCCGTTGCTGCTGCTGCTGCTGCTGACGTTGCGGCTGTGCATGCGGCGCCGCTCCGCCCGGCCCATTGTGCTGCGGGGGCCCGGGGGAGGCGCTAGCTGCTCGGCTGGGCACGTGAAGTCGGTTCGCGCTCGGCTACAAAGAAAGGGGGCGGCGGGGCCGAGCGGCCTTCGGCTTCTGCCCAAAAGCCGTGGGCGACATGAGCACCGCTGCCGCTGCCGCTGTTGTTGTTGTTGTTTCTGGGGATGCTCCCGCTTTGGCTGACTGTGCGCTGACTCTTCGTGTGGCTGTTGTTTTTTATTGGACGGTGCCTGCGTGGCCGTGCCGCTCCCTGGCAATGCGCGTGTAGCAATGGAGGACGCACATACGACGCTGTTGAAGCTGGGCCCGGGCGGCGAGTCGGCGTTCTTTGCGGTATACGACGGGCATGGCGGGCAGACGGCGGCCAAGTTTGCCGGCGTAAAGCTGCACGAATACATCGTCCGCGCGGACGAGTACGCAAAGGGCAACTTTGAGGAGGCCATCAAGTCCGGGTTCCTGACGGCGGACAAGGATCTGCGGGAGACCCCAGAGATGGCGAGCAACACGGCCGGGTGCACGTCGGTCTGCGTGCTGATAACAAAGGACGGCCAGGTGATCTGCGGCAACGCAGGCGACTCGCGGGCCATCATGAGCACGGCTGGCCGGGCAGTCCCGCTGTCGCACGACCACAAGCCGACAGACGAGGTTGAGTTCAACCGCATTGTGGGAGCGGGCGGCTTTGTCGAGTTTGGCCGCGTCAACGGCAACCTGGCGCTGTCGCGGGCTCTCGGCGACTTTGAGTTCAAGAACAACGGGACGATGCCGGCCGAGAAGCAGATTGTGACGGCGTTCCCGGACGTCATCAAGGCGGATCCCTCTGCCGACAACGAGTTCATCGTCGTTGCGTGCGACGGCATCTGGGACTGCATGACCAACGAGCAGGTGGTGCAGTTTGTCCATGCCAAGATCACCGAGGGCAAGAAGCTGGACCAGATCTGCGAGGACATCATGAACCGGTGCCTGGCGTCCGAGAGCGAGCTGGGCGGCGTTGGCTGCGACAACATGACCATTGTCATTGTCGCCATCCTCAACGGAAAGTCCGAGGACGAGTGGTACGAGAGCGTCAAGGTCATCGCTGAGGAGTCGGGCCAAAAATCGTCGCCCAAGATCGAAAGGCCCGGCATTGACGCTGACGACGAGGACAGCAAGGCCATCATCAAGGCCATCATCTCTCATGCCACCCAGCACCCCGACTCTGACGACTCTGACGACTCTGACGAGGGCGACAGAGCCGCCTCTGCGCCCATCAAGCTAATCGAGGACGATGACGCCGATGCTGTTGCTGCTGCCGACACCATTGCCGCCGGCACCCTCGTCGCCGATGCCGCTGCTGCCGCTGCTGCTGCCCACTCGGAGGCGTCCGCTGATGCCGATGCCGATGCCGTTGCTGCCGCGGCAAAGCCTGGTAACTAGAGCTCTACTTGCCCGGGCCCTGGGGGGCGGCCCAGGCACAGCGGCAGCGCAGTGGCTTTGTGGCCCTCCCTCCCGCAACTTGGACGAGCGGCCGCGCGGGAATCTGGCTCCACCGCCCGCCGGGCCCTGGCGCTCCTCCTCGTAAAGAAGACTCCAAAATCATCAACACTGGCGTGGACACCCCCGGCTCGAGTCCGCCGTCTCTCTCTTTACCTCACTCCTTTCTCTGTCTTCACATCTGCCTCTAGTGTCTTAATCGCTCGCTGTAGAAACGCCCAGCGGACGCCCCCCCCAGAGCGGAAGCTGGCGCAAACTGAGGCCAAAGCTCCACGGAGCCGCGGGGCCCGCCGGGTCTGGCTGAGGGCTCCTGCCAAGCCTAGCCGGCCCCCTCACGCCTCATGCGCAGAACGTGGGGAGTCACTCAGGCCCGCACGAGACAGGAGGCCAGACACGCCCCCCGCCTCCGCCCCTGCCTCTGCCGCTGCATCGTGACTCTTTGTGCGTCCCTCCTCTCCTCCGTTGTGTATTCAGCTGCACTACTGACGCGAATCAAACATATTCCGGCTACGCACACCGTGATAAATAGCCACTGTTTAGCATTCTGCCGGCGGCCCCTCCCCCTCATTGACTACTTTGTCGCGCACGCCGAGCACACGCATCGACTAGGAGGGGAAAAAAAGGTGTGCTTGCACGCGCTCGCGGGGCTGCTGCCATTCAGCGTGCCTGCTTCCTGGCGCCCTCCAATCTCCAGAGCCGCCCACTCCACCCGAGGAGCCACCGGAACGGAAGAAGCAAAGGGACGCAATGGCGGCGCTGACGGGGAAGGACCTGGACGACAGCATTTTCGGCACCGAGACCCACCTTGATTGGGCCGATGAGGTGATGGACGTCCCGCTGTTTGACGGCCCGCTCAAGGGCGCCGCGCCCAAGCACGACGAGGGCGTCGGTGCCATGGCGACGTCGCCCCGGTCGTCGCATGGCACGAGCCGCAGGGGCAGGGACTCGAAGGCCCGCAACAGCCAAGGTGACAGACAGTCGCGCCATGGCGGTCGGGCCGGTCGAAGCGGTGGCGGCTATGGCAATGGCGGCCAGGCCCCCAGGAGCCCCAGCCGCGCCGGCAACCGCTCTCGCAACGATCGCTCGAGCAGTCGCACCGGATTCAGCGGGCCGCAGCACCCAGGAGCAGGCCTGCCGCTGCCGCCGCCGCCGCCGCCGTCCAGCGGCAGGCACGGCCGCGGGCCACGCGACCGCAGCATGAGCATGGAGCGGTCTGGCAGCGTGGACCGGGTGGGCAGCTGGCGCGGACCGCCCTCGGGCGGACGCGCGCGGGCAGACATGGTCAGCACCTGGGAGCACGACAGGTTCAACGCCCCGCCCGCGCAGCCCACCCCCGTGTCCGCCGACCGCGCAAGCGAGCGCCGCAGCTCGGCCAGCGCCAGCAGCGCAGCCCCGATCAGCATTGCGCACATTGGCAAGGAGGGCGTCTCGCATGTCACTATCGCCCGGCGCGAGAGCAGTGCATCTGTGCGCGGCGCCACTTCCCCGTCAACCGCCAGCTGCCTGCCCCGCCGTAGCATGGTTGCCAGTCCCAACATCTGCAACGACGATGACGACGGCGGCCTCTCGCTGGGGAAGCAGCAGGCGGGACAGCAGGCAGCCGGTGCCAAGCCAGAGCTGGCCTCCCCGCGTGCGCAGCCGGGCGTCGAGCCCTACCGCGCACCGCACAGGCGCCAGAGCTCGGTCGACGGGCATCCGCCGCCTCAGCCAGCGCAGGCCCCGCCCCCTGCAAAGCCGATTGCTTCCGCGGGGCCGCCGTCCAAGCCGCCGTCCAAGCCAGCAATCAAGGAGGCAAACGAAGAGTCGAGCGCAGAGATGGAGTGGGAGAACTTTGTTGCAAATGGCGGCCTCGATATCCCCTTTGAGAGCATCAGCGATGAGCTTTTGAAGCAACCGCGCCAGAAGCAGCAGCCTCAACAGCAAAAGCCCCGACGTAGTGGTAAGGACTCGCCGCCAGCCTCAAAGGACCGTCCGCCATCTGTGCCATCTGTGCTCGGCGATCGCACTGCTCAGGTACTTAACAACGATGTCGACGATGACCTCGATTTGGGAGGCAGCCCCGAACCGACCAGTGGACGAAGCAGCAACAACGCACACAAGGGCGCCTCTGGTGGCAAAGCTGTGGTCGAGCTGGAGACTGCCACTCGCGGCTCGGCGAAGAAGACAGCTGCGACAGCGCCAGCTTCTCGCGCAGAGATCGCGACGGCGGCGGCGACGGCGACTCCAGCGCCTGGTCGGACCACTCCTCCAAGCACCAAGCAACAACAGCAGCAGCAACAGCAACAAAAACAACTGCCGCAGAAGCAGCAGCAACCGCAGCAGAAGCAGACGCAGAAGCAGTCGACTGGGAAGGGTGCTGGCGCGCCTACGGGCGGGATTCAGATCAAGGGCACCGCTGCAGCGTCGACATCGGCTGCCAACGGCCACAAGCAGCAGGGCAGCGTCCGGACGCCTGCGCAGCCTGCACAGCCTGCCAAACCCGCTGCCGCCAGCCCAAGCAGGTCGCCGACGCCCACCAAACCAGGCACGCCGCCGGCGTCGCTCTCCCGGTCGAGCTCGGGCGAGGGCCGCACGGCGCAACAGGGCGCGCTGCCGTCAAGCTATCTGCGCCGGCAGTTTGAAGGCTACGACGAGGAACGCGGCCACCATGTGTTCTCCGTCAACATCCCGTACAGCGAGCATCGGTATGCGCCAATCCATGTACATGAGCGGGATGATTTGAACAAGCTGGCGGCAAAGTTTGCCCGTACCTGGCGTGTGCACAACAAGGAGCAGCGCATCCGGCGCATGCTGGCAAAAATGAGGGAGGCCATGCTGGCGGAGCCGCTCTAGCTTTGCAACGGGCCACACACGAAAATGCGTGTTTGTATTTTGCAAAAGAGTTTGCGCTGAGTGGAAAGGGAATATACGTTGGGCGAGAAGCAATTTGCGCGTGCGGGCGGCGGCGTTTGCGGCGTTTGCATCGGCAGTCGGGTGTGGTTGGCACCAGTCGGGCATGGTTTGATACACAACTCTCTAGTGCCACTAGTCCTTTCCACAAGCTGTTTATTCTCCCCGCAATGTATTCTGCCACAGAATGGCTGCACACTGCACCCATGCTCAAATGAGGCTGATAAAGCTCTCTTGTAAAGTCCTCTGCGCTGCCAGGAATTGACTGTACCAACCCCCTCAGCCAGGAAGAGCCCAGCAACAACATACACGGGTGAACCCGCCTCATCTGGACACGGACGCCTTACCCTACCAGCCGTGGAGATGGCTGGGGAAGGGAGCACCCTCCTGCGCCAGCGAGCAGCCGCCCAGAAGAGCCGCAGCCAGAGGCCTCGCCCCTGCAGGCACGAACAGCACGGCCCAGAGGTTCTCACCGCGCCTGTGGAACTGCAACCTTGCGGCCGTGTTCAACTTCAAGCACATTGTGGACGGCCTGCGCGAGATGGGCAAGACCCCCCGAACTTTTTCTGCGCGCCAAGCCCAGGGCTGCCAGGAAGCAGCCAGCGCAGCCAGCCAAGCGTCCCCGCACAAACACAAGTAACCAGCAGACACAACCAGCCGCGACGTAGTGAAACGCCGTCTGCAAACAGGCGCCTACGAGCCATGCTTCCCATGTCGGGGGAGCATGGTGAGGCGTCAAGATACTTAGGTACACAAAAAAGTGCCTGCCGAAGCGTCAACAGTGCTGTGTATTGCTTTTTTTTGGTAGAGTGCTGTGTATTGCAAACTACTCAAACGCTCTGCCCTATTCTGCCATTCTGTTTTGCCAACCGCCGCCACATGCCGACGCAACCCTCCATTCTACCCCAGCGCCAACCTTTTTGCGCAATGCAGTACGTCCCACTCCTTTAGCCGGTGAGACGCAGCATGTCCCAAGTCGGACCATGGCTCATGGCTCTCCGCGTCCACGAGGCCATGCCACAATACCTTGTAGCAGCGGCCGCCCGTGATCAACACCACTACACAGAGTTGCAACATGGCATCTGGCGACATATATGGCTTTCTTGTTCTTGGAGATGTCCGGCGACGATAGCGAGGATCTAAAGAGGCAGATACAGCAGCTGGAGCTGGCAATCAGGCAGCGAAAGCATCATCAACAGCAATGGACTAGCGCCAGATACAGCCCTTTACGGCCACCCGTCCGTTATAGGCCGCCCGTACGTTACAGGCCGCCCGTCCGCCCGTCGCGCAACTTGAAGCTCACAGTCAAGGAGGCGCCGCCCACCGTTGCCGTCGCGTCCGCCAGCGGCAGCGGTGGCGAGGGCAGCGGTACCGGGAATGCAAGTGGGGCCGGCACCAGCGCGACGGAGGGATTCGTCAGCTACGGCAACAAGCTGGTTCGAGTAGCTAGCGGGGCCGCGCCCCTACGGCCTGTGATCCGGCCCCCAAGCCGGGCGCGCGTGCCTGAATGCGGTCTACGACAACTACCGACACGGGTGGTGATAGACGACGAGCAGTATATCCGCAAGGGCAGAGGTAACAAACTCGTGCGCGCATCGGCGATACCGCCGACGGCAGCGACGACCCAGCGAAAGCGGATTGTTAGCATTGACGGCGAAAACTACGTGCGGACAAAGCGCGGGAGCCTGGTGCGAGTGGATGCACTGAGGGCGCAGAACAAGCGACATCAACGGCAGCAGCAGCACGAGCAACATCGGCCGCCGGCTCAAAAGCGGCTGTGCACAAGATACCTGTTTGGCAAATGCGACAGGCCGGCGACCGAATGCCGCTACTCGCACGTCCTATCGGTGGAAGTCACGCCAGTATGCCTCCATTTTCAGCGCGATAGCTGCACGCGAGCAAACTGCCGATTCAGCCACGTCAAGGTCAACCCCAACGCACCCATCTGCCGCGACTTTGTCTACAAGGGTCGCTGCGCAAAGGGCGCAAAATGCCTTCATCGCCACGTTCTCGAATGCCCTGACTGGGTCGAGAAAGGCAAGTGTCCAAACAAACGGTGCCGTTTGCCGCACCCCGACAAGGACCGTCCGAGATACGGCGACCAGCTACCGACAGCAGAGGACGAGGAGTCCTTTATGCGGCGATACATCCAGCGACCGACCTTTGGAGATCAGGCCGCTGAGGACTCGCAAACAGACGCCAGCGATAGCGGTAGCGAGGATCTGGACGATGCGCTGTCGGAAGACGAAGCGGACGAGCTGCTCAAGTGGTACGATGACTATTACGACGAAGCCGCATCGGGAAAGAGTGGCTGAGCGACAGTGAGAGGAATGACATTCTTGTCCAAGAATAAAACACCATATGAGACCGATGGCCACATGCCATGTGGGCGACGCCCGGCGGCGGGCGAAAGCTGTCAGCGCTCGCTGCTCTGCGCGGATGCGTAGATGGGGCGGCTGGACCAGCGGTGCGACACGCTGGCGGGGTGCACAACGGCGGCGCCCTGCTTCTCGAGCGACCGCTGCTGCTGTTGCGCATCGAGCTGTTGCTTCTGCTGAGGCGGCGGCGCTGGCTTTATCGGCTGCTGCTGCTGGCGGGAGATGGTATCGATGACCAGATCCGCGACGAGTCCGCGCAGACCGTCAAAGGCCTCCCTGATGAGTTGCGCCTGCTCGGCGACCTGCTGGATCTCGACCCCGGAGCACACGGCAGCGTGCTCACTACGACCCACGTAGCGTAGCTCCGCGTGGCCTGGAAGCAGGCGCTGGATGCGCGGCGCGGCGAATGCGTATGCTCCAGCATTGCGCGGCTCCTCTTGGACCCAGACAAAGTCGGTCGCGTTCACATACTGCGAGACCACGTCAAAGAGCTCGCGCTGCGGGAACGGTGACAGCTCCTCGACCCGGACAATTGCCACATGGGCGCCCAGCGGGTGCTCGCTCCGCATCTTCTCCAGTTCATAGTATACCTTGCCAGTAACCATCATTACGCGCTTCACCGAGAGCAGGTCGTTGATGGAGGGGTCGTCAAGCACGGGCTCGAAGCGGGTACCTGGGCCCATCTCGCACAGCGATGATGTTGCGCTTGCCAAGCGAAGGAGAGTCTTGGGTCCAGCGACAACCAGTGGCTTGCGGAAGTTGCGCTTCATTTGCCGACGCAGCAAGTGGAAGAATTGCGCGGGCGTCGACGGGTACGCGACGTAGATGTTGGGCGCGGCGCAAGCATATCCACCGACCGGGTCATTCGACAGCTGGAGATGGCGCTCTATCCGGCTCGAGCTGTGGTCAGGGCCGCCGCCATCAAATCCATGCGGGAGCAGCAGCACTAGGCTATTCTGCTGGCCCCACTTTGTCTCGCCCGACGCGACGTAGCCATCGATGATGGTCTGGCTGTTGTTGAAAAAGTCGCCAAACTGCGCCTCCCAGATCGGGAGCGTGAACGGGTCCTCGATCGACACGCCGTACTCAAAGCCGACGACCGCCTCCTCGCAGAGGTTGGAGTTGACCACCTCTAGCTTGCCCTGCGGTCGCCGCGTCCGGTGTCCGTTGGCGTTGGCGTCCATATGGTTCAG
>JANBOI010000131.1:0-16867 GCA_027595825.1 Coemansia biformis
CGGACGTCCCCGTGCGCGCCCCCGGCCGCCCGGAACGCGCCGTCTAGTGCGTCCCGTGCGCCGGCCAGCCCGCGGGCGCGCCTCACGCCACTCCGCCGCATCCATCCTGCGTGCATCCATCCTGCAGCCGCATCCCTCCCTCCCGCGCCCGCGACGCCCCGTCCGTGCCGAATCCAACGCCCCTGCGGCCCGGCGAGGCCGCAGCGCGGGCCAAGCCCGTCGTGACACTCACAGCTTCAGTCGAGAAATAGCGGATGCTAAAAGAAGGAAAAAGGCGGTTCCACTACGCCCAGCACGGCGCCTCATCAAACCACGCGTCGGTGATCACTGCGCCTCGGTGATTAGATATCGCGGTGGGTACCGATGTCGCTGGGCTGCGCCTTGCCGCGCCCCCACCATACGGGCAGCCCGCCCCGTCCTGCCGCCCGGCCGAGGGCGCGCGCGCCGAAACGCCATGGCACCCGCGCTGAGCACCACACGGCGCCGCCAGGCCGCCGGGTCGGCGGCTCCCGCTACCACCGCCCGGAGCTGGCGCTGGCCCCGCCGCCGCAGCCATGGTGCCATGGGCGGGCGTCGACGCGCGCGTGCCAGCACACGCCACAGCCAAACCAGGCCATGCACGTGGATCACCCGATCAGCCGCTTGGCAGGGCTGCGAAAAAATTTAGGCTGCCCCCAGCGCCCAGTGGGGGGAATCGGCAGACTGCTGGCGCGAAAGGAGGAAATTGGGAATGCAGCCTTTGCGATGTGCAGCCAACGAGCGGATCGTAGCAGCGCCCTTTGCTTCCTCATCTTTTTTGCTGGGCACGTTTGCTTTTGCCGCCATCTGCTCGCCATTCGCAAGGAGCCACTCTAGCGCATCTAGGGCTTCCCCCTCGCACGGGTTCCTCGTCGCGGTCTCCAATCCACGCACCCTCTCATCTCCGCGCATCGGGCTTTGGCAGAATGGCGCAGTTTGACCTGACACCGCAGATGGCGTCCTCGCTGGACCGCCAGCTGGTGTTCCCGCTGCTCGAGTTCCTGTCCACGAAGAACGTGTACAAGGCCGAGGACATCCTCAATGCCAAGGTAGAGCTGCTGTCGAACACTGGCATGGTCGACTACACGGGCGAGCTGTACAAGCAGCTCCACGGCGTGGACGAGCTGCCGGCCGAATTTGACACGAAGCGTGAGGAGGTCATCCAAAAGCTCATGGAGAGCGAGCAAAAGACGCAGCACATCCGCGAGGTGATTGAAAACCCCGAGGTGGTGGGCTCGCTGCGCCAGGACAAGCTGCAGAACATGCGGCTCCTCAACGACAACTACCAGTGCACGCCCGAGATGGTGCTCGAGCTGTACAAGTACGGCCAGCTCCAGTACAGCTGCGGCAACTACGGCGGGTCGGCGGACATTCTGCTCCACTTTAGCATCCTGTCGACTGACTCTGAGCTGACGCTGTCGGCCATGTGGGGCAAGCTTGCGTCGGAGATCCTGCTGGGCAACTGGGAGGTCGCGTACGAGGACCTGCTCAAGCTGAGGGAGACCATCGACAAGATGCACTTCAAGTCGCCAAGCGACCAGCTGCAGCAGCGCGTGTGGCTGCTGCACTGGTCGATGTTTGTGTTCTTCGACCACCCAAAGGGCCGCGACGGCATCGTGGACACGTTCATGCTCCCGCAGTACATCAGCACAATCCAGAACGCGTGCCCGTGGCTTCTGCGCTATCTGGCCGTCGCCGTCGTCACCAACCGCAGGAGGCGCAATATGATGCAGGAGCTGGTGAAGATTGTCGAGCAGGTCTCCTACATGTACCGCGACCCGGTCACCGAGTTTGTCGAGGCGCTTTATGTCGACTTTGACTTTGACAGGGCCGCCGAGAAGCTTGAGCAGTGCGAGGACGTCCTGGACAACGACATGTTCATCGCGCGCGCCGTTGACGACTTTGTTGAAAACGCACGCCTCTACTTTGCCGAGGTCTACTGCCGCATCCACAAGCACATTGACATGGCCGGGCTCACCAAGAGACTGAATATGAAGCAGGAGGAGGGCGAGAAGTGGATTGTCAAGCTGATCCGCGACACGCGCATGGACGCCAAGGTCGACTTCAAGGCGAACACGATCATCATGAACCCCTCGTACAACCCCGTCTACCAACAGGTCATCGAGCGCACAAAGGCGCTCGTCTTCCGGTCGCAGGTCCTGAACGGTGCCATCGACAAGCGCGACAGCCCCGCCGGCAGGAAGGACGACAACAAGCTGGACCAGAGGCAGAAGCGCGGCCAGCAAAGGCCGGGGAGGAGGCACGCGGACAACGCAGTCGCGGTCCAGTAGGCGCACTTGTCTCACAGACTAAACCAGTACAAGCACCGCCTGGACTCTGCCGGGCGCGTCCGCTGGTCTCGGCTTGCGCCGAATGGTGTGCGCTTCTCGGCATGACGTGCTGCTTGACACGGGCCGCCAGAGCGGGTGCGCGCCGAGCTTTTTCGCTGCCGCCTACGGACAAACAATACATTTTTGTTGGAGTGTTGACTAAAACACCTGCATTCGTGGAAGATGTTGCTCCCTATAGCCGGGCGTTGCCAACGACAAAACCCCCCCATCAGTTGCAACATGCAGATTTCAGGGTAGGGCTGGACCTGTCATATGCCTTGGACCTTTGGGTTCCGTGTGTAGGCTTGTGGTTGACCATGGGCACCTCTTTTGCCGATGGCCGTCCTCTAGGGTAGTTGCTTTGTTTCTCCGCACCAAAACAACAGCATGTTGTGCGCAGCAGCATTTTCTATAGAAGGAATAGACTGGTGGTTGATGGTGTCCTAGGCAGCCAACACGCCGACTGCTTGTGTATCCTAGGAGCGGCTATGTAGGTAATCCCTACCAAAAAAAAGGCTATGTAGGTAATCCGCTCCCCACAAAGCCCACTCGCCCACAGAGCCGCGTTGGCGAATAAACGGTGACATGTGAGGGAGAGCCCGATCAATAGCCGTCAACGCATCTGCAGCTCGTGCACACCCTACATGCCGCAGGACTACTGGACGGCGGACCACCCTGTTGGGCAACAAGGCTAGGGCCGCCTGGTTATTTACACATTTTATGTGTTGCGTAGCGTGGGTGTGTCAGCTCAAATATAAAGCTGACAAAAGAAAGGAAAGAGAAGATAAACTAGGAACCCGGCAGTGTCCTAAATAGAACCCATGCCTGCGGTTACATCATCAGTAACCAATGCGAATGAAAAAGCATGCAACCGTCGACCTGAAGGCCAATCAGGGTTGCCATAGCTCTGCTTATTGAGTGACATCCAGCCCATTTCTGTCTATCCTGATCACAAACACATGCTGTTCATGCTGGATTAGCTCACTATTGTGGTAAACAAAACCATTCATATTCACGGTATACTTATTGTGTGAGTCTCCACCACTGGCCATCGATTCGACTGGGCCGATACGATCAGAAACATTAGTGCCACCAGCAACACTGATAGTGACAGTTGGGAAATGCGCCTTTAGAAGTCCAATCATGATCTCCATGATTTCGTCGTTGAAAGTTCCCATCAATCCGATGTTCTCCTCCCGAGTACTGACATGCAGCCTCCAATCATCATAATTTACATTCTCGATGAAGATAAGGCCTGGCATGTTGATGAGCCGCGAACGCTTTGCCGAGTGTTAGGTGAGCCGTGTGGAGGGGGGAGCAGCTGGAGCTGTGTGGTGGAGAGGAAGGCCGATGGAGGCAAGGGCGGCAGGCGGCTTTTTTATAGTGACTACCACGGCGGCGTGGTGCTCCGTGCAAGTGGGCAGAGCAGGCAAGCGGAGGAGGTTTGCCTGACTGGTGCTACTTTGTCCGCTTTGTTTCTTGGCCGCAGTCCAACCTGCGCTAAGCGGGTTGGGGATAGCTACCCGACATCTATAGTGGCGTGGACAAGTGTTGGGTAGAGTGACAGACACGGCCTGCCGCGATAAGCGCCCGTCCGACATCAGCACTGCAGGCCTTGCTGATGTCGGATGGTCGCCCGCTGGGTGCGCTGACTGGGGGCACATGATGCAGGCTCCATTGGCCACCGTGCACAGCGGAAGCAGTGACACACAAAGGCACCTTATCCCTTTGTGCACTCGGGCGCGGGGACGGTGACTTGCCTGGATGCCGGGCAGCGAGTTCTGTCGGGGACAGGGTCTCTTCAAGGGCAGCATAGTGGGGCCGTTGTCGCTAGCCCCGGACGTGTAGCACCGCTCACTCAGGACAGCTGCCAACCACTCTACCTTCGCAAACAAGCATATTGCCACTACCTCCAGCACCAGGCTGGGCCGCCGACCAAATGCAAGCTCCCAAAGCATGATGTGATGGGTGTACCAGGGTGCCGCTGCGCACGTCCTGGGCATTGCGGCATTGGCAAGCAGTGGGGTGGCGAGCGGGAGCGGAAGTGGAAGGCAGCTTGTGTTGTAGGGAGGAAGGCGGGGCGGCGGGCGACAGGCAGCTTACTCTAGTGTCGTCCTGATATGTGTTGTATTCATCGGCAAAAGACAGCTTGCAGTAGGGGGCTTGCCTGAATGGCGTACCATCAACTGCGCTTTGCCCACCCATCTCCCACCAGCCGACGGAGGAGTTGGCCGATGCCGGCCATGGTTGGCACGGCAGCTGAGGCTTCGTAGATGTGGGCGCATAGGTGGCGACTAGCCGTGTTGGCAGGATGCTTGTTACGATGGCCCGATCCCCTATTGTGGCTAACCTCCAGCCGGTGGAGGAAAGTGTGCGCTAACATGGAGCACACACCGCTTGCATCAGCTGGCACCAATAGAGGCTAATAGCACACGATTTGTTGGACGGGTTTTGAGTAGAGCGACGATTCCACATAAACCAGAGATACTTGAAGATGTGTAAAGGCTTGCTGTGGATGGTAGTATTAGCGGCACGACGTACAAGAGAGTGAGCGAGTGTAGGGCCCGCACTGGAGGAAAGCGTCACTGGCGGGCGCACGGCGGCGGCAGCGGCCTAGCTGGTCCGCGCATAATCGCCCTGCCCGAGACGCTGCTGGAGCCTGGCCTTCATGAGCTGGCACACCGACTTGAGGTCGTCAATGCCCTTGTCCATGGCGTCGACTGCGTTGGTCTGGTCGGTGGTCTGGATGCGGATGTTCATCTTCGCCTCAGACGGGTGGGGGATCGAGTAGCCGCAAAAGTCGACCTGCGGGTTCTGCATAATGGCCCACCGGAGCGAATTCCCGAGCGTGTGGTCCTCCTCTCTGATGCAGAACGTCACCGACGTCAGATCGGCGCTGGCGCCAGGCAGGACCGCAACCTTCTCCTCCGGAACCTCCAGCAAGGCAATGTAGTTTTGCGCGTCGGTGGCCGTGTCCATTCTGCGTGGGGCCGCCCGGCGTATACGTCGGCAGAGGGCGCGGCGCTTCCTACTACGGGCAGAGCAGGCTGCAAATGAAGGGCGGAAAGCGCAAAACACGACTGCTGCAGAAGCAGAAAAGCGATGGCGTCCCAGGGCTGCCTGTCGCAGCTGCCGCACCTGCCTGGCGAACATTTACTGATTGCTGATCGCCTCGATCAGCGGCGAGTGCCCAGTGACTAAATCTCGAACCCCCTGATGATCTCCTCGAGTCCTGAGACGCGCTGCGGCTGGTCCAGGGCGCCGAGGTCGAGGTGGTGGTGGACCAGATCCCGGGCGTTGAGTATGCACTGGGGCACGGCGGGGCCGCCGTAGGCCGCGCCGACAACGCTCATGCGCCCGCCAAGCTGCGCGACCACCCACTCGTGCATTGCCCTCAGCCGGTCGATGTAGCCCACGGTGTAGGTCGGGATGCAGCTTGCCTGGACCGACACGTCGACGTCAATGGGCTCAGCCCGAATCCCGAGCTCGCTGCGCAGGGCCTCGATCGCGGCATCCGCAAGCGCGGCGGCCGACGCAGACGCGGGGTTGCCAAACAGCTCGCTAAAGCGGGGCCCGCCCAGCATCACCGTGAGCCGCGAGATGTCGGCGCCGCCATCCTGTGCAGGCAGCACGCACGAGTCGAAGGCGGCGCCAAGCACCCTGGAGCTCGCAGCCGACGCACGCGGCACCAGGTAGCCAAACCCGTCGACCGGGGTGACGCCCCTGGAGCCAAAGGCAACGTTGACCACGGCCACGCTGGCGTAGGGCGTCTCGTCCAGCAGCGGGCTGGACGCTGCGCCGCCAAACAGCCCGCGGACGCGATGTAGAGGAAGGGCGTTGATGACGTGCTGCGAGCGGATGACGCGGCCGCTGGCCAGCACGACCTCGGCACTCCCATCGGCGCCCACACGCGCCGAGGTCGCCGGCTGGCCGACGGCGACCTCGACATTGGGGCAGGCCTCGAGCCGGCGCGCCAGGCCGTCGGACAGCGTCTGCATCCCATCGCGGAACGAGTACATGCTCGCCTCGTCCATCGCATCCCAGAACTCGGGATCCAGCTGGCGGCGCCGGTGCGCGACCAGCCTCTCCTCGGCCTCCCGGACTGCGAACTGGGCGCTCCGTGCACGCGAGAGCTTCGCTACCCGGCGGAGGCCCCTTATGACGCCGTTGCTGCCCAGGCGATCGGCGAGCCAGTACGGGTAGAGCAGCGTGCGGGCGCTCAGCTCGCCAGTGTCGGCCGCGTAGATGCCGTTCATGACGGCGGACGCGAGGTTGTCGTCCACCTGCTCGCCAAAGCGCCGCGAAACAAAGCTGCGGATCGACTCGTCGCTGCTTTCCATCGGCGTGTTCTTTGGCGCAGTCAGATCCCGCCACACGCCGCGCTTCAAGCACTTGACCGCCGGCGGGAGACCGGTAACCAGCGACCCGATCCCGCGCGGCATGCAGTTGAGCTCGCCGCCATAGTAGATGTACCGGTTGCGCGCGGCGGACGACTGCTTGGACGTGGACACAACATGCGCCCGCAGGTCCAGGTCGTCGATCAGCCCCAGCACCGCCGCCGCCGTGCGCGAGTCGCCCGCCCGCAGGGTCCTGGGGCCCTTCTCGGCGAGGAGCTCCACGCCGTTGGCCCGGCGCCTGTCGGTGCGCACGCAGCCGCCCAGCCGCGACGAGCCCTCGATTAGCACGACGCGGGCAGTCGGCGGCAGCCGCTGGGCCACGTACCAGGCCGCGCTGAGGCCGGTGATTCCCCCGCCGAGCACAGTTACCGCAACCATTCCAAATTCGCGCCGGCCAGGGTCAGGTTTCGGAGAACAACAGGGTAAGCAGACGAGTCCTGCGCCCGGCAGCCGAGGCAAGCTTTGCTGCTGCTGGTGGGATGCGCGCCTCACAGCAGGGGGCGCTTCGTCAGCCATTGGCGGCGGGGGATCGCGGTTCCCGTCAGCAGCCTGCTCTGCTTTTCACGTTTCGCTTTGTGCTTGCTCGTGCTGCAATTTGCATTTCAGTTTGGCTGCTCTCTGGGCCTGTGCGCGCGGCGCTTGCGACAGACGCGCTCCCCCCTTGCTTGTCGGGGGACACGCGCAGCGAGCGACAGGCGCCGGCTGCTGCCGCATGAAGCCCGGCCGGCCAGCAGCATCGACACCGCAGGCGGCTGGCGCCGGCCGACGGCATGGGCGGCGCCCGGCGGAAGATGGCGACCAGCGCGGGCTGCCGGCAGCAGCGGCGCCGGCGCAGCCCTCCGAGGCCGGCCTGGCCGAAGGCGATGACTTTGCGGCGATGCTCGACGCCTGGTGGGACCGGATCCTGCAGTTCTTTGTGCGGCATCGGGCGACGGCGGTGCTCGCAGCGTGGCTCGGCGTATTTGCCTTCGACGTGGTGGACCTGCACATGCCGGCGGAATGGCTGGTGTTCACCTTCTTCTCGTTCTCGGTGTTTGTGCAGGTCTTTGGCATGTCGATCCTGCTGTTCGCTGCGCTGACGGCTGCAATGACCGCGCTGAATGTCACCGTGTACTGCCTCCTGCCCTTTGCCGCGACGTCGCTGCTGTCGACGGTCGTCGTGTGCATGCTGCTCGTGCGGGGCGTACACGGCCTGGACTCGAGGGGCTGGGCCATCACTGCGCTGATGAGCCTGAGCCGGCTGAACACGCCGTGGTGCGAGACTCTGCCCGACTATCTCCAGGCGCCGGTCGCCGCATACTGCGCCTCGTTTGGCCTGCTCTGGATCGTATACCACAGCTCGAGCCGCCTGGAGCACCTGGTCGATCCGCTGTGTTTGGTGCTCGGCGTGATCCCGCCGCCGCCGCCGCGCCTGAGCGTCGTGGAGATCGGCGACACCAGCGCCGTGGTGTGCTGGTCGCAGGACATTGCCGCTGGCGGTTTGCTAACCGCCGAGCCAGAGTCTGCGCGGTCCTCCTCTGTGGCCCACCACAAGGGTGCCGCGCCCCCGCCAGACGTGTCGCCCCCGCCGACCCCCGCATCGCCAGCTGAGCAGCCCGCACCCGCGCCATGCGGCCCCGCTGGCGACTCGGTGGTGCGCATTGGCTGCTTTGCCACAGTCGAGCGCTGCCAGCTCCCAGAGGCCTGCATCTCGCACTACGAAGTGGAGGTCGACGGCCGCGTCGTCGGGGCATGCCGACGCACGGACGAAGCAGCCAGAGTCCAGGGCCTGCAGCCAGCGCGCACGTACCAGATACGCGTATGGGCGCTCTCCGAGAGCCGCGGGCGCGCGCCGTCCGCCCCGGTATTTGTGACGACGTCTATTGCGCCCGAGGGCGCGGCCTCCGACAACCACGCACACGGCGACCAGTCGAACCAGCAGGCCCTGGATGGCTCGCCTTTGGAGCTTGAATCGGTGCATAAGGAGATTGCGGATGTGCACGCGGCGACCAGCGAACTAGAGGAGACTGCAGCCGCGCTCCGGGCGCAGGCAGAGGCCGACTGCGGCAGGTTGCAAAAGGAGATTGCCGAGCTGCGGCTGAGGCGTAAGGAGACTGAGGCTGCCAAGGCCGCCCAGCGCGACCGGATCCGGGAGCTGGAGGCGGAGAAGCGCCTGCTCGACAAGGAAAAGGCTGCGCTCCGGGGCGAGATTGCCGAGGCCGAGTCGCGCCGGCAGCGTGCACAGCAGCGCCGCCGCGACCACGAGCGGCGCACTGAAGAGCACCTGCGCCAGGCGCGGCTGCTGCAGGCGAAAATCGAGCGCGAGCGCCGCGACCACGAGAACGAGCTGCAGGCGCTTAGGTCGACGATCGACTCGCTGAAGCTGGAGGCCGCAAGGGCCATTCAGCGCGCGCACGATCTGTCACAGGAACAGGAGGAGGCCATGCAACAGCTGCGCGACAAACAAGCAGGGCTCGCTGCGCAGGAGGAAGAGAATGCTGGCCTCGATGGAAGGGTCAAAAGGGCGATCCAGCGACGGCGGCAGCTGAGGACGAGCCAGCGGGAGTCGCTGTCGATTATCGCCCGGCTCCAGGCCGAGGTAGACGCTTTGGCTCCCCAGCTCGACGAGGCAACTGCGCAAAGGCGGCGGCTCGCGGCAGCCGCTGCCGCCGGGCTGGCGCTGCCATCGCACGCCATCCCGGCCATCGCGTGCCCGCTGCCCGTCCATCCCGCGTCCTACGGCGGCGGCAGTCTCGGGCGGCGGGACCTCGGCGCTGCCGACGTCACGGCGGCAGCCAACTTTATGACAAACTCGCTCCCGCCCAGGCTTCGCAGCGGCAGCAGGCCCGCCGATTCGGATGCCGGCGGCTCGGCCCGGGCGAGTGGCCGCCACGGGCGGTCGTCGTCGTTTGTGGTCGACTCGATGGTAACCGGCACCGCTGCACCGCCGCTGCCATTCCGCTACGCGGCCCACCATGGCACATCCAGCATAGGCGGGCGATCCGCAAGCATCGCGGCCCTCGGCGAAGACTCCCTGGGGTACGACGGCGCCCCGTCTCGGAGGAGCGCAGATCTCGGCGACCTGCTGGGCTTCTGGAGCCGCAAAAGCCCGGGCCTGGCGGCGGACATGCCCCCAGCCATAGGGCTGCGCGCGCCTCCCTGGAGCAGCTCATCGTGCACGCCGCCCATCTCGCCGCCAACGACGGCAGCGGAGGCCAGCGCGCTGAGCATCCTGAAGGATACGGACCTTGCATATCCGACACCCAAGCGCCCGTCATACAGCAGCGGCGGCGGCGGCGGCGGTAGTGGTCCCTTTTGCGGCGGCACGGGCTACAGGAACGTGCCGTTTCCGCAGCCGCCGCCCGAAGCGCACTCGGGCTATAGCGGGAAGCTGCACAACTCCGCGCTGGGTCGAATGCTGGCAGACCCGCTGGAAGGCGCTGGCCGGGTGCACGCCCACCTCGGCCTGCCCAGGCTGCGCGCCGCCAGCGGCTGGCCAGACGCAGACCACTCCCAGCGGCTCCCTCTGGGCACTGGCGTGGCGGATCGCCCAGTGCCCGGCCGGGTCAGCGTCGCCGGCGACCAGCACTCGCCATCCTACGTGGACCCGCTCGCCAGCGACAGCGGGCCGTTTGTGCTCCGCGCGGGGTCGCCTGCCGGGCGGCCGCAGCACCTGTTCGCGGGCGATGTGCTCGGGATGCACCGCCCCGCGGACATCTACACGCCTGTCGGGAAGGGACGCCCGCGCGTAGCACCCATCGGCGCGCCAGTCCGGCGGCGCCACGAGGCCCCACCTGCGCCCAGGAGGCCGCCTGCGCGCTCGCACGAGGACCTGCCGCTGGCCGGTGCGGGCGACGAGGCCGAGACAGACAACGCGCCGCCGCTCGCCGCCGGGAGCCAGTCGTGCCGGGCATCCATGGACCACGGGGCAGCCCGCTCGTCGCCGTTCAACGAGTCTCTGTACTGCGAGCACTCTTTCTGGGAGCGGGACGCAGACGCGCACGGGCCGCCTGCCCCGGCGCAACCCAACAATAGGCACGAATAAAGCTCGAGGCCTGCATGCAACGGACCGCGGTCCAGCCCGGCGAGCGGGGCGCGGTCTTCCCTGGCCCCGCCCCCACTGCGCCGCAGCGCAAGATCCGTCGGGCACATGGCAGTAGTGCGTGTCTGTTGTGGCGTAGTGGACACACATGTGAATGGAACGGTAGCACTGGTAGCTAGAAGGCAAAGGCGGCAGCTACGGCGGCGGCGGCGGCCAGCACGGTGGTTTTGAGGGCAGCGGCAGCGCCCGAAGTGACAGCCTTGTCAGCGCCCGATTCACCGTCCGACTCGCTGTCGCTGTTGCTGCTGTCGAGCTTGCTGCGGTCGTTGCCGTCGTTCAGGTCGCCAAGCTGCTTGCCGTTGTAGGACACGGCGGGGCCGACGTACTTGGGGGCAGTGTCAATGTCGCTGGTGCTGGTGTAGGACACGGGGGCATCCTCGGTGTTGCACTTGTGCGTGTTGGAGCAGTTTATGAAGCACTGGTTGCGGTCACCCGAGGCGGCATTGCAGTTGCTCTTGCAGGTTGCGGCCGAGCCGCCGCAGTCGGCGGCCGGCACGGGCCAGTCCCACGTCTGGAAGTCGGGGGTCTTTTCCTTGCACCCGCAGCCCCAGGCCATCGTCTTGGAGTTGCAAAACGCCATCGGGGCCTTGTCGGGTCCGCCGCAGTTGTTCTGGCATGTCTGGATCTGCCGCTGGCAGAGGTTGTCGCGCTCGCCGCTGCTGAGGCTGGTGATGATCCACGGCGCGACAGCGTCGGCCGCGACGCCGGCGGCGGCGGCAGCGACAAGCACAGCGGTAGTAGTAAACTTCATTATGTCGGGGGGGGGGGGCTACGGGGTAGGCTGGGGGAGAGAGGGCGGCGGGGTGTTTGGGAAGGGGGCCGGTGCGGTGCAATAGTAAGAGATAAAGCGCGCTGAGCAGACTACAAGGGGAAGAGAAGCGCCGACTGGCGGCGGCGGCGGCGGCAATCCCAACAGCACGGCCTCTGCCAGGAAAGAGCAACATTGGCGCTTCGGGGCGGGATTGGGTGATGTGCCCGCCAAACGGCCTGTGGCTGGATCGGCGTCCCGCTTCGCATGCGTGTCTGCATCCAGGCGACGGCCGCGCTGCACCGTCCGGCAGGGCGGTCCGTCCAGCCCGCATCATGTGGTCCCGACCGCCGCTGGCACGAGCGGGCCGCGAAACACGCGCTACGCGCCCATCTCGACGTCGCCGCCGTCGCCGTCGCTGGATGCGTCCTCCCATTCCCGCCCCGGCGCGTCGTCCGCCTGGTCGCCGTCTGGGCCCCCGGCGCAGCACTCGTCGTCGTCCGCCGTGGGCGGCACGGCCGCGTCGATGGCGGCCACCATCTCGCGCGCGTGCTCGATGAGTGCGTCGTTCTCGAACTCCTGGATCCCAGCCAGCCTGACCGCCTGCTTGAAGCACTCGCGCGCCGAGACAAGCAGCTGCGTCTTCTCCTCGTCGCTGGGGTGCTCCCTCTCGCACTGGAGGTGGTAGGTCCAGCCATACAGGTACCACAGGTCGACGTTCTCGTCGTCCTCCTTCTGCAGGCGCTCCAGGAGGCCAAGCGCCTGCTCCTTGTCGTCCAGCTCCAGGAGGAGGCGTACAAGGGCCAACCGGCTCTCGTACGACGGAATTGAGGACGCGTCGCTCTGGTCCCTGTCGAGCCACAGCGCCATGCCCTTGGCGAGACATTCGCGCGCGTCGTCGGGCCGGCTTTGGCTGAGGCGCACCGAAGCCATAGTCTGGAACACCTCTGGGCAGCCCGGGTCGGCCTGCGCGCCGCGCTCCAGGTATTCCTCGCACCTCTTCTCGGCATCGCCGTCGAAGCAGCAGTCAGTCAGATACACTTCGGTCATCGCCACGTACGCCTCGGCCATCTTCCGCCTGAGCACCGCTGCCCGGTCCGAGTCCCCGGCCACCTCGTCCAGGTCCCGCTGCAGCGCGTCAATGCCGAGCTGGAAGTACCTGACCGACTCTAGCTCCACCGTGAACTGGCCCAGATACATGTATTTTTCGAATCCGCGATCGGGCGAGATCTCCACGCACCGCAGCAGGCAGTTTATCGCCGGCTCGACGTCCCCAGACTCTAGCTGGATGATCGCCGCCAGCAGCAGCGCCTGCGCGTTCCGCTCGTCCAGCTCGACCGCCCGAATGGCCGTCTTTAGCGCTGCGTCGTATTTGTTGTCGTCCATGAGCTCCTGCGTCCTGGCCAGCAGCTGCTCGACCGACGCCGCTGGCTTTGCCGCCGCCCGCTTCGGGGGCCCCGCTTTTGTGCGCGGGACGCTCCTCCCTTTCCTAGGCCCCATCCTTGTTGCGCGGGCCTTCCTGGTCACGGGCGGAGGGAAGTGCTCTGCGTCGCGCGCCACGCGCGTGTGTATGTGTGTTGCGGCGCTCCGACCTCGTCCACGCCTCAAGCCGTCTCGGCGCAGCCGTCGCCCAGCGTCCAAGCAGAAGCACGTATACACAGGCACACAGGGCAGCGAAGCGGAAGGACGGCAGGCCGGCCGGCCAGCCCGGCTTGGACGGCTCGCCCTGGATCCACCAGCGGAATTTTTTGCCCCGCTGTGATCATGGTCGCAGGGCGGGATCAGCCACTGTGGTGATCCGCGGTTCGGGACCAGCCGCTGGTGGCGTCGCCATGCCAGGTCCCGCTCTCCATGCTCCCGCCCGCTGGGCCTTGCACTGTCGCGGTCTTTACACTTTGCGGACGACGATGCTGCGGTGCATTTTGCCTCAGGCGCAATTACGGCTGCCAAGCGCTGCCGCAGGCCCGACGCGGCCAATGCGCATCGTGGCTGCCTCGCGCCAGTGCTGCGCAGGGTGGACGGCTAGGAAAGGAATTGCGCTCATACGTGTCGCTGCAGCGCCTGCGTTCCCATCGACACGAGGCGGCACATGCGGCACACTGGATTTGCAGCGGCCGGTGCCTGCTGCCCGGCACTATGCGCAGAGCAGATACGATCGGTTCAGGCAGCAGCAGCAGCAGCAGCAGTACGGAGACGGATCCGAGCAGGAGCAGCCAGGCTATGGCTCGGGCGGGACCAGGCGGGTCCTTTTGCTGCGGCCCACGCTCTGGGTGCTGGCGTTCGTGGCAGGCACGTATTGCGTGTGTGCGAGCTCGTTTGTTGACCACCAGGCAAAGGTACAGCGACGGTCGTGGGGCATCTTTGACATGGTGTGGTCCGGATCCGGCACAGACGACGAGGCAGACCGCGTCTGGGCGCTGATGAGCGACGCGGACGTGCAGCGGCTGGTGGGCAGATCCCACAGCGTCACGGGCGAAAGCCACGCACGGATGCTTCGGCGGATTGCCCGGCTGCCCGAGTGGGTGTCGCTCGAGGCGAAGCGCACGGCAGCGGCGTTTGCAGACATGTGGTACAGGCAGTCGCGGGGGGCGCGGTGCGTCTACACGATTGCCGGGCTGAACGCAGTGGTGTTTGGGATGTGGCATGTCCCGCGGCTCCTGCCGCTCATGATGCGAAGCTTTTTGCACCATCCCCGCTCGGGCCTGTCCTACACGCTGCTGACGAGCACCTTTAGCCACCGCGAGCTCATGCATTTCGCGTTCAACACGCTCGCACTGGTGTCGTTTGGGGCGCCCGTTGCGGATGCGATGGGCGTCGAGCACTTTACGGCGTTCTACCTCGCGGCTGGCGTGGTGTCGGGGCTTGCGAGCCACCACTTCGCGCCGCTGCGGGCGGCGCTTATCCTCCCAACACTGGGCGCCAGCGGGGCAGTGTACGGCGTGGTCGGCGCCATGATGATGCTGTCCCCGAACTCGCAGATGGCCATTGTGTTTCTGCCGTTCCTTCCGTTCACAATCTCGCAGGGGTTCCCGGCGCTGATGGCCTACGACCTGGTCGGGGCTGTGCTTGGCTGGCGCACCATGAACCACATTGCTCACCTCGGCGGCGGGCTCTTCGGCATTGCGTATCTGCAATGGGGCACAAGCCTGTGGAGCCACGCTGTGGGCGCAGTTGCGGGCCTGCGATCGCGCGGGCCCCCGGCAGCACACGCGGCCCTGGGCTAGAGTGGCCGGCTTGGGAGCCGCGTGCCGCGCACTGGATCCCAATCCGGCTTGTAGCGCCAGGGCACCTGGCCGCCCCTCCCCTCCAGGGCCGGTGCGCCGTCCTTGTTCGGGACATCGGCCAGCCAGCGGGCCTTGCCGCGGAGTGGGCGGGGGACGGGGCAGGCATACGCAATGGCGCATGCCCATGTGGCCGAGATCAGCCATGCTGCGAGTGGCGCTAGTTGCACGACAATGGTCAATACAATCGAGTTCTTGATTTGGAAGGAGTGGATGCGCGCCGAGGCAATTGCCAGCACGCCAGCGCTGCGGCTCGTGACGCGGGCCCCGCCTGCCGCCTGCCGCCGTCGCCGCGCAGCATGCTCCATGCGCTGCGGGCGCTGGTCGCAGCCGGGCTGCTGGGAGCGCGGGGGCGACAGGGCGTCTCCAGGCCGCCAGACCCGTGCATGTCGGATGTGGCCTCTGAGCCGCTGCACGTGCGCCGCCAGCCCGTGGCGATTCGCGCGAGGGCGGCGGCAGGGGCACGCCAGCCGCCGACTGGCCAGGAATCGGCGGGCGGCCATGGGGCCCGGTCGCCAGGACTGCAGCGGGACGGGGTGTGTTGAATCGACGTCTGGGGGGGACTGGCAAGAGCCCGCAAGCGCCCCCCGAGGCTCCGATGCGCGGGCCCTGGGCGGCCCGGCGGGCCATCGCCACAGCCGCCAAGCCGCAGCTATAAGACGCCGCGCCGGCCCCCGAGGCTGCTCGTTTGCCGTCCTGGGTTCGCTCTCGCCGTACAGCCATTACTCGCGCCTCTGCCTCACAGCGGGACTCCGATCGCGGCCCGCCCGCGCCACGCCCCGATTGCGCGGGTCTGCTCCCGCGCTCGGCCCGGCGCCGTTCTACGCGTCACCCGTGCCGGGCTCCTTTCCCACATTGCTCACGCGCGCGCGCCCCGCGCTGCGTCCCTGCCGCCGCCCCGCGCTGCGTCCCTGCCGCGCCCTGCACACGCTCCACGCCAGAGCCCTGCGTCCGCCGAACGGCGCCAACTCTGCCCCTGCCGAACGGCGCCCACTCGGCTCCCCCCGCCCGCGGCGTGTGGCCGCCAACACTGGCACATCATTGCACCGCGGGCGCGCACGTGCACCCCCGCCTGGTACGCATAAATGGGCTGGTTGCCACGGCGTCCCCCCGCCGGCCAGCCAACCGCACTTTGCCTTCTGTGCCCGCGAAAAGGCCCCCTTTGCCACCCATCGCCGCCTTGACGCGCGCTGATCTCCTTGCTCTGTCCTGCTTCGCGTCTGCGCCCCTCGTAGACCAGCAGCCCGCCTGCCACCCGCAGTCCGCCCGGCTGCCCCTATTATGCGCCTAAAATGCGCTCCTTCCGTGTGCAACTGGCCTCGACAGGCCGTGTGAGCGCACCCGCGAAACCGCCACGCCACGGCGAGCCCGCCTTCACCGGCGCTCCCGGCGACCACGGCGACTCGCTGCGCCCGAGCTCGCAGCGACAGTGCCCGGCGCCAGTGCCGCTGCCGCTTCCGCCAACCTGCGACCCCGCCACCGATCCCAGCACCACAACCAGCCCCGGCGCCCGATGTCAAAGTCTCAACGGCAGCCACCTGTTGGCTGTTAGCAGCGACTTTGACGGCGGCCTCCACGCAGGCGATCTGCGCCGCGGCGGCCCACCGGCGGCCGTGTCACGATTGCCTCGCCGCCAGCACCAGCAGCACCAGCAGCACCAGACGTTTGCCTCGGCGGCCAGCCGCTTTGATAACGCGGCCGACTTTCCACGAGCTGCTATCCCGGCTGCGTTTGCAGCGCACCACCTACACCCCGATCGCACACCCAGTCGTATGCGAAGCGCGTCGCCGCGGTGCGCTCGGAGCGAGCCTCCAGGCATCTGGCTCGATGTAAACGACGACTCGGAGGACACCGAGTACCAAAGCCAGAGCGACGGCGACGGCGACGACTGCTATTACGACGGAAGCTCGGCCTGCCTGCCAGATGACGAACCACCGGCGGGCCCGGGCGGCGCGCCATTCGGCGGCGGCGACTATGATGACCATCCCCCCAGCGCGCCAGCCCACCATGGG
>JANBOI010000132.1:0-16715 GCA_027595825.1 Coemansia biformis
AGTGTGCCAGATCCTCGCGGTGCTCGGGCGCAGGGAGCGGGGTGCTGCAGTCGGGGGCCAGGTTGCCGCAGGTAGGGCACTTGTCAGTGTTGTCGGGGGACATGTGTTGGAACTGTGTGTGCGTACCCTGTGGCGCAAATTCGGGAAGAATGCTGTGTATGTGATGGGCAACTGGTCGGCCCCCATGCAGCGCTACCATGAGCCAGCACGTGGGAAGGGGATGCGGCGGATGATGCACGAGCATGGGCTGACGGTGTATTTGATTGATGAGTACAAAACGTCAAAGTGCTGTCCGGCGTGCCGCACGGGCATGCTCACGCCGTGCAAGATGCAGCGCAACCCCCGTCCATACCAGCGAGCGAGAATGCCGACTGTCAACTGCCACGGGTTCCTTATGTGTAACAACGAATCATGCCTGGAGCCCAAGGTAGCTGATGGCCAGTTGGTGCCTCGCTGCAGGCTGTGGAATCGCGACCTGGCTGCTGTCTGCAACTTTCGCCATATACTGTTCAGCCTGCGTGTGCGCAGAGCGATCCCCACCCGATTCCAGCGCCCGTCGGCAGCGACAGCGACAGCGGCAGCGGCAGCGAGGGCGACAGCCACCAGCGGGAGGGCGACAGCAACTGCAGCGGCGGCGACCCACGGGAGGGCGACGGCGACCCGCAGCCGGGCACCGGCGCCCCGCAGCCAGGCGGCAGCCAAGCGCCGCCGCAAGGACCCTCCTGCAACAACGTGAACACACACACACACACACACAAACACTCCGGGCTAGTTATCGCTACGCCCAAACAGTTGTTCAGTGAACCTCCAGCAAGGCGGAGAGGCATCAAGATACAAATAGGTCCCGCAGTGCCAGTTTTTGGCATCATCACATTGCCAGGCTCCTACCAAGGCAAGTGTCCAGCCGTGTGTGATCGGCTGTGCTGCGCGCGCTGCTCAGGATCACGGCTACTCACACGCACCGTTCTGCTCTGCCGCCTTCTGTCTCTGCTGCCACACGGCTCACTCCGGCTGGTGCAAACCCTCGACGCCGACTCAAACAACAGCCGCAAACTCCCACTTCGCGCAACGCAAACAATGCCTCCGTCACGGCGCAAACCATGTCTCTGTCACGATGCAAACCCGCCCACATCCACCGCAAAACACCTGCCCCCCTGACACGCAAACGTGTCGCTGGCCCTGCGCAAACTCCTTTGCAAAAGACATTATCACGCAGAATATAATTGATGTGGCCGGGTGAAGTAGTGCAAAAATGGCGACAGCGCAAACGAAGCAAAACGGGTCGGCGCAAGACGAAGCGAGACGAGGCGGGGTTGAGGCAAGACAAAGCGAGGGCATGGCAAAGCGAGGCAGATCGAGGCCAGGGCTCTACACCAGCGCAAGGGCTGTGGTGTGCCGTGGCGGTACGGAGGGTGGGGAGGTGGGGTGGAGCGGCGATGGCGGCTTGACATACAGGGCCGGCAGGCCGGCAGCACTACTCTGAGCGGGAGCCGGCCGCCTGGCCACCGCCGGCGGCGCTGGCGCTCGGCTGATCCGGGGAGGCCGTGCACTGCCAGTGGTGCAGGCAGATGTACGCGTCAGCGAGTTTCCGGTCCAGCCCCGCGATTTGCACGTAGTCGGGCATGCTGCCGCGTCGGAAAAGCGACGGGATGGCGCAGCACGATGCCGAGATCGACAGGTACTCGCCCGCCAGCCGGGCCAGGTCTGGGAAGGCTGCGCGGTGGACGCGCCACCAGGCCATGGCCGAGGCGCTGGGCGCCGCGAGCGGCGCAGCAGCATAGTCGTCGAGCTCGCTGCGGCCACTGGCGTACGCGCGCCTGAATATGCGCGCCTTGCCATCGGCTGCAAGCTGGCTGGCCGCGGCCGGCTTGCCCAGCCAGATGAACGCGTCAATTGCAGCCTTGATATCGCCGCTTTGGCTGCCGGCCGCCGCCTGGGCGAATACTGCCGACTCGCCGTCGCCGGCCTCATTGTCGAGAGCCGCGGACCGGGGCTGAACGTACTCGGTCAGGAGCGACTTTGCCTCGCGCATGACGCGGCCGACCCACGCCTGGTCGTAGCCGCGGTCGGCGTAGTAGGCCGTCTTGAGGCGGGGGTCGAACAGCGGCGCCAGGCGGTAGATCGGCGACGTTTGGAACGGGTGGCACTGCGCTAGATAGTCGCGGAGCGCCTCGCCCGAGCGCCGGATGCCGTCGCACAGCGCGGGCGTCTGCAGCAGGCCTTGCATGTTGGCGCACAGCGTGTCGTAGATGGGCACCACGTCGACGATGCTGGGGAACTCGCCTGGCAAGTGCAGCAGGGCGTCGATCCCGACGTCGACAAGCCGCATGAGCGCACGCGCCTGCGACAGCCACAGCCACTCCTCGGGCGTCGGCGCCGCGGCATCCAGGACTGTCGACAGGTCCACGTAGATCGCGAGCGCCTGGTCGAGCAGCTGCGCCGTCGACGCCCACGGCCTGGTCTCGTCAAACTCGAGCGCGCTGGGCCTGATATCGCGGCCGCGGCACAGCTCCACCAGCTGCTGCGAGCCAGGCTGCCCTGGGACGAGCAGGTCGCGGATCGCCTCGCGCAGCTTGGCCAGCGGGGTGGCCAGCGGCTGCGCGGGTGCTGGCTGAGGCCCGGCGGCTGCGGACGCCCCCGCGGGCGGGTCGCCGGCCCCGGGGTCGTATAGCGTGCCCAGCAGCTTGGTCTGTGCGTCCTGCAGCGCGCTGGCAACGCACGTAGCCTGGTTCCGGTCCAGGTCGAACAGCGCGCCGCGCGCATGGCAGATGGTCTCGACCTGGTTGAGGAACTCTACAAACTCGCGGGTGTAGTTTGTCGTCACTGCGCCCAGGCGGCCAAACAGGTCGTACTGTGTCAGCGTGCTCTCAAAGGCCGACATGATGTCGCCGCTGGTGGGCGCGCCGTCCAGGCAGTGCCCGCTGAGCAGCGCGTCGTGCCGCAGGGCCTCCTCGTCCGCCCAGTGCGCGTAGACCGTGAGGTAGTGCGTCGTGCCCGCAATGCAGCTGGCGCCGATTGACACAGACACCTTGCCTCGGACGCCGCCAAGCCTCTGGCGCAGCTCCAGTGCCCGGGCTTCCTTCCGGCGGTAGAGCTCGTCGACCAGCGCGGCAGCCGTGGGCACCGGCGCGCCCTGCGACATGCTAGCCACCAGCTGCTGCATCCCCGGCGAAAGCATCCTGTCGACGGGGACCAGCTCCCGCACCATAAAGTTGACAATCGCCCGCAGCGTCCGCTGCGCCCGCGTGTCCGAGTAGGAGCCGTCGCCGTCGATGGCGCCGCTGGCCGCGTCCGTGTTCGCGCGGATCGCGTCGCTGATCGCGCTGACAAACTGCCCAATGCTCTCCGGGTCAGCAACGCCCCGCCTGGCATCGTGGTAGCGCGCTGCCACAGCCGCGCCGCTGTCTGCCTGGCCGCCCGCGCGGGGAGCAGCGCGATGGTCCTCCGGAATGGAGGCCAGAGGGCCGCGGACGGGCAGGCGTGGCAGGTGCGCCGCGTCCCCCGCCGCGTGGCCGGTTTCGGCAGCGCTTCGGGCGGCGCTCAGGTTATCGAGGAGCCCGCTCAGCAGGGATGTCGATGATGTCGGCTGGTGGTGGTGGGCCGTCGACGCAGCGAGCCGGTCGGAGGCGGTGCCGTGCGACCTGCCCGACAGCGACAGCAGCAGCTTGAGCGCGTGGACAAGGTTGTCTGCGCTGGTGATATCGGTGTCGCCTGCTGCGCCGAGGCTGCTGTCGCCCAGCTCGCTGAAAATGGCGTCCTCCAGATTCCGCGTGGCAGTGTTGATCGACAGCCGGTTCTGCTGCGGCGGTGGCAGGTGGTTTTGCAGCTGCTTATGCTGCTGCTGCTGCGCGGGCAAGTGGGAGTTCTGACTGTGGCTGGGCGCGCCCGAGCGGGCGGCGGAGGCGGGGGTGCCGTAGCGCTCTGAGACCGGCGACGACATCGACGCATGGCGCTTGCGGGGCCGGGAGTCGAGCTGGGGGAGGGCGTCCTCGGCCTTGGTTTGCGGGGTGGTGTGGGTGCCGTGGGTGGCCAGCGGAGCAGCATGGGCTGCCTTCTCCGGGTGCGACCGTTTAATATGCCGCCACATGTTGCCGGTGCTGCCGCTGCTGCACGAGTAGTAGTTGTGGCAGTACACGCAGCGGCCACGCCTGTTGGTCGCGTAGTCGGGATCGCGGGTGAAGTGCACCCAGATGCTCGTGCGGGACCTGGCGGATGGCGTCGAGGTTGCGGCGCCAAGGGCGATTGCCGGCGGCGACGGATTGCGCATGCTGCTGCTCTCGACCGAGTCGTCCTTTGCGGATCCGACGTCGCTGAGGTGCTCGTCGTCGTGGTCATTCGCCGAATGGGTCGACGAGGCCGGGGCGGCGGGGTACGCAGGGGGGCCGCCAAAGCCGGCCGAGAGGGGGCCCGGCGTGGGCACCGCGTGGACGCCGTTGTGTGCAGACTGCCCGGCGGCGCCCGGCGGCGGCGACGGCGTGGGACTAAAGTCCATGCGGCGTGGGTTGGCGGGGTGGGCCTTGGAGCCGAAATCGTAGACCTTGGAGCTGCGCAGGAGCTGCGAGGCCTCGGCCTCGTCGATGGGCCCCTCGGAGCCAACCTCCGAGGAGAGGTCGACGTCGATGTCTGAGGGCGGGTTGCTCATGGGGTGCGTGGTCATGGCAGGCGGCGGCAGCGGCGGCGACAGAGGGAGAGGATGCGCGCTGGCTGACGAGCGTCACGCCGGGCGCCGATAAGTTAGAATGGCCGGAGCAGGGAAAGAGGAGGGGGAGTGGAGCAGCGCGATGACAGCAGCGCGGCTTGCGCGGCCGCGTGCTTTTGCGGCGGGCGGGCGGGCGGCGGGCGGCGCTGACTGCGCAAGGCGGCTATCAATGGGCGATTGATGCCTGGGGCAGGCTGGTGCGGAGGCAGGGAGGGAGGGCACGCGGGTCGCGCGAGTCGGAGCGGTCAGAGCGCCGAAAGAGGAAAATTGCTGGAAAGCGGAGGCGACGGCAAGCGAAGGAGAAAGGGATCCGGGCCCGCCGCGGAGGACGACGAGGGAGGGCGCGCGGTGCCGACCGGGGCACCGCCAATCGCCCGCGGCGGGGCGGGCGGGGCCGCACACCCAGCTCTGCGCGCATGCACCGCATGCGGTTTCAAAGCCCAGGACCTGCACGCAGCTCGAATCACGGACGCCTGCAATCACCTGACCCGACCGCATATCGCCAATCCGCATCCGCCTTTCCGAACTTGAGCGGCTCGCGCTTGCCACCTGCACCTGCACCTGCACCGTCTGGACTCGCATCATCTGCTGCTTGTGCCTGGCGGTTGCAGCAGCATGTGGCACCGCCAGCAGCAGCAGCACCACCAGCAACAACAGAAGCGGCCGCCACGCAATGGCCGCGCCAAAGTGGGGATGGCGCCGCTGCAGGCCGTGGGGCGGGCGGCAGGTGCGCAGGCCCCGGCTGCCACGCCCAGCCGTAGCCACGGCCGCGCCGGGGTGGCCCACTTCGTACAATACCCTATGCCATGTGCCTCTATTCTGGATTGACGATCGCCGTCAGCCCTTGGCGCGTGCGTAATCACCAGCGACTAATGGCCGGAACACACGCCCGGTCTCTGCAGCCATATACTCAAGAAGGATCGACAGCTGCCCCAGAAGGCCCCTGCGCTCGGCAGCCGTGGGCGGGCTTGGCTCGGCGCCAAATGCTGCGACTGTGGCCGCGGCCGCGGCAGCAGGCCCGCCGCTGCGCTCGCGGCTGTCTGGCGCGAGCTGTCCCAGCGCGTCCGCGTCCAGCAGGCCCGCGACGATCCACGCCGCCTGTAGCACCGCCTGCTGCGCGCGCCCGGCGTGCGTGATCCGCTGCCCGAGCCGCTTGTGTGTGGCACGCGGAGTGGCGGCGGCCGTAGCTGCTGCTGTACCATCCGCGTGCGCCGGCTGCTGCTGGGCGGGCTCGCGCGGGGCCCCGCTGCGGGCGTACCCGACCAGCGACCCGTCGCTGCCGTAGACCGGTCGATCGCTCTCGGCCAGCCGCGCGCGCTGGTCCTGCAGCAGCTGCCGCCGCCGCCGCTCCGCGTGGGCCCGCTCGTCCTCGGCCGCGCCGTGGTAGAACACGTGGCGGACGTGCGGCTGCGCGGCGCTGCGGTCCTGGCCCTGGCCCAGATCCATCGTCGCCAGGTCGAGCATCTCGATCTCCGCCGCGAGCTGCTGCTCGCTCAGCCCAAGCGAGTGGTCGAACCCCCTGCACCACGCGTGCATGTCGCCCTGGCACACCTCCCGCCGGAATCGCACCAGCAGCGCACGCTGCGCCTCGCTGGTCCGGTGCGCCAGCCACGTTGCAAAGTTGCCGCACTTGAGGAACTGCGTGTACAGCTGCAGCCACTCGTCGCCAACGCTCTTCGAGCCCCGCTTGCTCTTCCACGAGGCAAACGGCGGCTGGGGCCCCGCCGCCGCCGCCGCCGCCGCCGAGATTCGGCCCGCGCTTGCGCTACTGCGGAGTGGCTGCCCGCCAATACCACCACTGTGGCTCCTGCCGCCCTGGTGCGATCTTCCACCGGCGCTACTGCCGGCGGCGTCGGCCCCGGCGCTACTGCTGCTCCCCGAGAATACGGACGCAAACACGTTGGCTGCCGACGCGGCCTGGCTGCGCCCGCCGAGCTGGGGCGATATCCCGAGCGACTCGAGCGATGCGAAAAAGTCTCCGGTGCGCCACGGGCGCGGCGCCCCGGGCGGCGAGAGCCAGGCCAGCGACATTGCTGCACCACCACCACCGCCGCTCGCCGGCGACGACGCGCCGTGCTCCCGCGCATGCGCCCACGGCTCTGAGCGCGGGCCACCCCTGGCCGGCTCAACGGCCGTCGCCGAGCGGACCGCGGGCATTAGCGTCGAAAAGTACCGGTCCAGGGGCGCCAGGAACTGCACCGTCAGGTCGATAAAGTACCTGCGCAGCGTGTTGTTGATCATCCACGGTGTCTGCTTGCCCGTGCGCAGCGCGCTCAGCAGCTGCCCGACAAATGGCCGGTCCCGGCTGACGGCGCACCTGTGCTTTGACTGCAGGCCCTGCCAGTTGTTGCTGCTGCTGTTGTTGCCGGTGGCGGCGGCGGCGGCGGCGGCGGCGGAAGTGGAGCTGCCAGTGCTTGCTTTGGTACCGTCTCCGCTGTTCGCGGCAACTGTCCTGCGCGCAGCGCCGCCGTGCATCTGTGACATCCTCCCCGACGTGCCCAGGAACAGCTTGTGCGGCCAGTGGCCGAGCGCCTCGCCAAAGAACGGGTTGGACACGCCGACAACCGTGTTGGGCGGAACACGGGTCTTGGAAACGATGGCGCGAAAGTCGGGGTCTTGGATAGTAAAGTACGGGCGGTAGTCCCCGCAGTATGTGATCGGGAAGATGATGTCAAGCAGGCTCATGATCGCCTCGGAGCAGCGGGACGGGTTGTCGGCCAGCACCAGGAGCGGCTCGCCCAAGATCATCAGCTCCCAGCACGTCCACAGGTCGCCCAGCGTGTCGCGAAAGCTGCGGAACAGCCCGTCGCAGGACACGCCGGCCAGGATGTGCTCGCCGGGGTCGAAGCGGTCGAGCGGGAACTTGCTTGTCTCGAGCAGCTGGCTTGCGTCGCGCGTGGGCAGCTCCGCGTTCAGCGCCGAGCCGAGGAATGGCAGCTCGCACGCGGCACCGGGCGCGGGCGCCGGCCACGACGCGACGTCGCGCGCAGCCGCCTCTAGGATGCTCGTGCCCAGGTCAAAGTACAGCGGGCCGAGGACGTGCGCTAGCCGAGCAAACAGGCCGTGGTACGGGAGATGCGAGATGATGACCACCGCGCGCTGGAGGCCGCCCCGCCGCATCAACGGGTCGCGCTTCTGGCGGAAGAACACGTGCCCGTGCAGAAAGACGCGGTCCTTGGGCAGCCCGAGCCGCGCCGGGTCGACGCGAAAGTTGAATGTATATACACAGTCGTAGAGTTCGTAGATCGTCGAGTCGGGCATTGCCGAGAAGCATATCGCCGCTCGTTCGCTGGCGCTGAACGGGACGTGCGGATACAGTAGACGGAGCGTCGGACCCTGGTCGACATCAAAGTACACCGTGCCAAAGCATGTCACCCACCGCGCCAGCCCGCTGCGCGTGGCCTGGTCCACGCGCGCCTCGAGACTTGCGCTGCGGGCAATGGCTGCTGCGTTCGTGTCGTCCGTCAGGCTTCGCGCGCGCACATCGGTGTCCGCCCTGGCGATGCCCACGGCTGGGCCCGCCCCCGCGCCCAACGCTGTGCGGCCCAGGTTGCCGCCCGGGGCTGTGAGCTCTGCGGCACTGCCGTGTAGCGACGCATTGTACAGCGGTATCTGCATGGGCACCGAGCGCACGGATTGCTGGTCGGCGGCGCCGCTACTTGCGCTCCGTTCTGCTAGTATCCGCCCAAACGTGCGCCCACGTCTCTCGTCCGCCTCCCGGACCGACACGCCCGTCGTGCACGCCTCGGCCATTGCCCTGATTGCCCGCCGCGCACGCGCTTCCACGAGCTGGCCCGCGTCGGCGCCTCCCAGGCGTCCGCTATGCGAGCGGTCCTTTGCTGTTGACGATCGGCGCAGGGTCGACGCCGGCGCGTCGCGCGGTGCGTCCCCTGCATCGCGACTACCAAATGCCGCCGCGCCAGTCTGGCTACGCAGACGCGGCGTCCGCGGCGGAGACGCTGGCCCGCGCGGCGTGCTGCCAGAGGACGCGCCAGCCCTGGGCGCCTGCGCCGTCTCAAAGCTCGCCGACGCGGCGCCAGTATCGCTGCGACAGTCGTGGAACTCGTCGTCGCCGAATACGCTGCTGCCGCTGCCGGGTACCGGCCGGCTGTGCTGCTGCGCGTTGGCACCATGCGCGTCCCTGCTATCCGGGCTCTTGGCGCTGGCGGCAGATGCGTCGAGCATTGCCGGCTGCATGCGAATGGTCGCCTCGACAAGCGGCCGCGAAGGAGAGCGGCGCTAGAGGGGCAGTGCTAGGGGGAGCGAATGCAACGAGAAGGGGGGCCGCGATGCTGAAAAAAGTGAATAGCCCTTGTATCGTGGAGAAGTGCAACGTCTGGAGGACCCGTGGACCGGCCACGACCACGCACAGGCGGCTGCTGGGGCCAGGCGTGGCAGCCATGATGAATGCAGTGCTAGGGCGATCCCTGATCCGATTCGATCCGATCAATCGCAGCCAGCTCGGCGTCGTGGCACCCGGTGCTGTCGGAGCGACAGCAGCAGCCCGAGCTCGTCCTCGATGGCCACATCTGCCTGCAGTGGTGATGGTGCCAGGGCCCCGTCCTTGGGCGGCCTGCCGTGCCGCTGCCGTCGCTCCTCCAGCTCGCGTAGCAGCTCCTGCAGCTGCGCCTGCACGGCGCCCATCTGTGCCTCGTCCGCCGGGCCCAGCCCGGGCGTGGGCGTGCTCCAAACGGTCTGCAGCTCGCTCCAGCCGTGCTGCCAGGCGCTGCACTCGCGGTGGCGCCTCCAGATGGCGTCGAAGCGCGACAGCGTCAGCCGTAGGATCGCCTTGGCAAGTCTCCGCTTGCCCAGGCCGCCTGCCGTCGCCTGCGCGATCTCCGACAGCAGCGTTGGCGAGGCCCCAGCGGCGCTGAGCGGCAGCACAATCCATTCGAGAACCCTGGGCGCAAGCGGCGAGGCGGTGTCGCGCGACCGGGCACACGCCGCCGCCTCCATCATGGCGTTGAAGTGCGCGACAAGGACGCTGCGCCGGCTGGCATAGATCTCGCTGGCATGGCCCATGGCCACGGCCGGCTGGTCTGCATTGCCGAGAGAGTCGATAAGACTCCGCACCATGGCAGCCTGGGGCGCTGCGCTGTCGTCCAGAGGCGCGCCCGCTGGCGCCGCGAGCCAACGGCAGCGCAGCGCCAGCAGCGCCAGCCGGGTTTGATGCGGCAGACACGCCGCCGCAATATCCTCGTTTATAGCAGCGCAGGGAGCAGGCGACGCGCATTGCCCTGCAGCGGGTATGCCAATTCCTGTGAGCACAGCCAGCTGGGCCAGGCACTGCTGAAGGCAGCAAGCAATCTCGTCGCTGTCGCTGGCGACCACGGTGCTCGCGCAGCTCAGCTTTGTGTAGATCATCGAGCATATGCCATGAAGCGCTTCCAGGGCCGCCGCATGGCTCGCTGCGTCAGCCTGCTCGCTGCTGCCCGCGGGCTGCGACAACAGCGCCAGAGCCTGGCCGAGTGCTGCGCAGAGCACACGCACGCTTTGGGATGTGTTGCTGATGCGCGCCACCCACTTGGCGTACCGCGTGGGCGATGGGTAGCCCGAGTGGCCGTCGCCGTCGGCTGAGCTGCCGCCTTCGTCGCCGCTGCTGGCCGCAGCAGCGTGCAGAGGCACGCCCGTTGGAGCGAACTGGCGCCACAGCGTCCCGTGGGACCGGCACAGACCGCTGCTGGCCAGCCGCTGCAGCATGCTGGTAACGAACTGGGGCTCGGTCCCAATGTCAACCGCCCGCAGGTGGAGCGGCGCAACGCTGGCGGCCCGCAGCAGGCCGCCAGCCTGCTCCAGGTCGGCCAGGCGCGACCCAATTAGCCACTGCTGCTGAGCAAAGGCGCCCACCTGCCACAGGGCCTCAGACAGCGTGTCCGCGTACTCTGGGATGCGACGATAGCACAGCGACACCGCATGCTGCCACAGCGTGAACCGCACGAGGAGCGGCGGTATCGCGCCGTACAGCTCGTCGAGGTAGCCCAGCTCGTCGCCCTCGCTGTCGGATGCAATCGCGTCGCCCACGCGGAATGCGGCGGCGACCCGTAGCGGCAGCATGCGCACGACGCCGTGTGTGTGCTTGGTTGAGCCGCACAGCCACAGCGTCTCCCCCAGGCTGACCATGTGGCTGAGCAGGTACATCGCCTTGAATTTGTTTACCGATGTCTGCTCCGTTTGCACGATCAGCGTCTCTAGGCGCGCGTTGAACGACTGCGAGCGCGTTGCCATCGACGCCGGGGCCCCGGCGTCCAGCGCGCACGGTATGACTGAGGACTGCCTGCGCCGGTGCCGCTTCCGCGGCGTCGTCAGCCAGCGCGCCGGATCGCTCCCGGCGCTGGCTGCTTCGCTGCTGGACAACGTCGCCGGACTGGGCGAGCGAGGTCGCGCCCGCTCTTCGCCGTCCGACGACTCGCTGCTGTTCCCCGACGACGGGCATCTGCGGCGCTTGTACGTGTACCGGGGCTGGCGCCGCGACTGCATCAGCAGCGTGCTCGCAAAGGGGTGTGCTGGCGGCACGGCGCCACCGCCATCCGGCTCGCACCGCCTTGGCGCCGCGCGGCCGTGCGCAGCTGGCTCGGATGGCGCGACGTCCTCCAGGTCCGCGATCTTGGTCAGCAGCTTCCGGAGCAGGCGGCGCACCTGCGGCAGGTCGACCTCCACCGCCGCGTGTTCGGGAAGCATCTCGGGGGCCGCGCAGCCGTCCTGGACAGGCAGCGCCTGGCGGCGGAAGCAGACAAGCGCAGAGCGGGCAACAAGGCAACCAGACGCCAGAACCGGCTCAAAAGACAAAACAAGCAAACAGCAGCCCAGCGTCGACCGCGCCTCTGTGTACCTCATACCGCAGGCGAGACCGGGCGCTGCTGATTAGATCGTGGCTGATCCCGGCGCGCAAGCCCAAGGCCGACGGATGCGCGTTCAGCTTGGAGGTGCTGCGCGCGCAACCGTGGCGCGTCGTCGCCCAGCTCGCACTCCTGATCTTTTCTCTGCGCCAGGTAGCAAGGTACTCTTTTCAGTCGCCGCCTGCTGCGTGCCCCGCCTGGTTTCCCCTGTCCGACTTACCTGCGGGCCTGCCGCGCGCTCCGGCCTCCCGATCGACCTCAGCCATGCCGCAGCCGCAAGGCAGTGGCACGCCAAAGGGCGCCCGAATGCAGACGTCCATCTTCAGCTTCTTTGCGACCCCGCCTCCAAGCAAGGCTCCGCGAGAGCGCAAGGCTCCCGACTCGCAGGACGACCTCCTTGACGAGGTTGGCGCGCTTATTGACGACGACATGCTGGCCGAGGTCGTGCAGGTAGAGACGACCCTGGCACTCGCTGAGCGGGACCGCGGCTGTGCGGCCAGCAGGCCCAGCGCCATGCCGATCGGCTACAAGCGCAAGGCGGCACAGATGGACGTTGACGGCGCCGAGGCCGGCTCGGCAGACGACCTAGGAGAGTGCCTCTCTAGCGACGACGACGACGATGGCGACGACGACTATACCCCCGAGGTTGTCAAGGCGCAGGGCCGTAGCGCCGGCAGCCGCAGGCGTGCTGCCGTCGACAGCGACGATGACGACGACGCGGATACCGAAACGGACGAAGCGCCACCGGCTCCGCCGTCGCCGCCAGCACCAACGCAGGCGCGGCCGACTCCCGCGCGGGGGAAGAAGCCTGGCAGCGGTCGCAGCGGCGCGCTCTCGAGCGGGGGCAGCCTGGCGAGGATGCGATTCAGCACCGCCGGGTCGTCGGCCAGCTCGGAGGGCACACCGCTGGCATCGGCGCTGGGGCTGCCGGGCACCAAGGTGCCGTCGTTGTCGCGCGCAAACACGTCGTCGGAGTCTGCGCCACTCTTGCAGCGGATGCAGAGCAAGCTGCAGGCGCCGCCGACGCCCACCGACGCCAAGCGGGCGCGGGCAACGGCCTTTGCCAAGAAGAACGAGGAGCGCTACGCGTGGCTGGAGGACGTCCGCGATGCGCAGCAGGTGCGGCCGGACGAGCCGGGGTACGACAAGCGCACGCTCTACATCCCGCCGGACGCGTGGAGGCAGTTCTCGCCGTTCGAGCGGCAGTACTGGGAGATCAAAAGCCAGCACTGGGACACGGTGGTGTTCTTCAAGAAGGGCAAGTTTTACGAGCTGTACGAAAACGACGCAACCATTGCGCACCAGGAGTTTGACCTGAAGCTCACCGACCGCGTCAACATGCGCATGGCCGGCGTCCCCGAGTCCTCGTTCGACCACTGGGTCGCGCAGTTCCTCGCAAAGGGGCACAAGGTTGCGCGCGTCGACCAGATGGAGAGCAGGCTGGCAAAGGACATGCGTGAGCGCGGGAGCTCCAAGAAGGGCGACTCGCTGGTGGTGCGCGAGCTGACGGGCGTCCTCACTGCGGGCACGCTCGTCGACCCCTCGCTGCTGACGCAGGACCTGGCCACGTACTGCATGGCCATCGTCGAGGCGGCCCGCGAGGGCGCGGCGGCCGATGCCGGCCCAGGCGCCGCATCCGCGTCGTTTGGCATTGCCTTTGTCGACACGGCGACGGCGCAGTTCCACCTGTGCACAATCCGCGACGACGACGCGGACCGGAGCGGCCTGGAGACGCTGCTGGTGCAAGTCAACCCCCGCGAGGTGGTGTATGTCCGGGGCGGCGCGGGGCCGGGGCGGCGCGCGGGGCCGGGGCTCGCGGCGGGCGCCCTTGCAAAGGGCAACAGCGTCGACGGCGCCGAGCTGAGCGGGCCCGATTCGTGGGACGGAATGGCCGGCATCTCCCAGGGCACATGGCGCACGCTCAAGGCCACCTGCGGGCCTAGGACCGAGTGGGTGGCGCTGGCCCCGCGGACCGAGTTCTGGGACGTGCCGACGGCCAAGCGCGAGATCGGCCAGGCCGGGTACTTTGGCAGCGGCAGCTGGCCGCCGGCGCTCCAGCATGCACTGGAGCACGACGCGCTGGCACTGACGGCGGCCGGCGGCCTGCTGTCGTACCTGCGCAGCCTGAAGCTCGATGCAGACCTCGTGTCGCTGGGCAACTTTGCGCCCTATGCACCCATGCAGCATGGAACGGCGCTGGTTCTGGATGGCCCGACCCTGTCCAACCTCGACATATTCACCGTGTCGGCAGAGGACAGCAGCAACCCGGTTGCAGCCGCCGCGGCCGCCGGTGGCGCGGGCCGCGTGTCGGGCGGAGCCGAGGGCACGCTGTTTTCGCTGCTGAACCAAGCGCGCACGCCGTTTGGGCGGCGCCTGCTCAGCCGCTGGACCTGCCATCCGCTCCAGCGCCCTGCGGCGATCAACGCACGCCTGGATGCGGTCGAGTTCTTCCTCCGCGACGGCGATTTGGGCGCCTCGCTTGCCGACGCGCTCACGGGGCTGCCCGACCTCGAGCGCGGCCTGAGCCGAATCCACTCGGGCCGCTGCAAGGTGCCAGACTTTCTCGCAGTCCTGGACGGGCTGGAGGCGGCCGGCGCGCTGGTTGACCAGCTGCAGCGGACACACGGCGACGCGGCACCCGCGCGCGTCGGGGCGCTGCTCTCGGCGCTGCCGGCGCTGGGCGGCATCTTGTCAGAGTTCCGCGCGGCATTCGACGCAGGACTCGCCGCCAGCGAGGGCAGGCTGCTGCCGTTCCCGGGCAGCGACCAGCCGTACGACGACAGCATGGCGGCAATCACGGCGCTGGACGAGTGGTTCGAGCAGCACCTGCGCGAGAACAGGAAGCGCTTTGGCTGCGCGAGCATCGTGTACAAGAGCATGGGCAAGGAGCACTACCAGCTGGAGATGCCGGCCAGCGTCGCGGTCCCAGACAGCTACTTTCGGCTGTCAGCGACAAAGGCCGTCAGCAGGTACTGGTCGCCCGAGCTTCGGGCAAAGGCGCAGGAGCGGGCCGAGGCGGTGGAGATGCAGTCGATGGTGCTCGACAGCTACCAGTCGCGCCTCTACGCCCGGTTTGACAAGCACTACAGCGTGGCGATGAAGGCGGTGTCGGTCGTGGCCGAGCTCGACTGCCTGCGGGCGCTCGCGGCAGCATCCGGGTCGCTAGGCGCACCGGCGTGCCGGCCCACCATCCTGGAAGACAACGGCAGGTGCGGCGGGTACGTAGAGTTCCGGCAGCTGCGTCACCCGTGCGTGGCGCTATCGGTGGGCGCGTCCAGCTTTGTGGCCAACGACATTGTGCTGGGACGGCGGCACGCGACAAGCAACGGCGGCGGTGGCGACGGCGAGGACGACCCAGCGTCAATGATCCTGCTGTCGGGACCAAACATGGGTGGCAAGTCGACGCTGCTGCGGCAGCTCTGCCTGGGCGTGCTGCTGGCGCAGCTCGGCTGCTACGTCCCGGCGCAGTCGGCAACGATTGTGCCCGTTGACCGGCTGTTTACGCGGATAGGCGCGCGCGACAACCTGCTCGCGGGGCGGTCGACGTTCATGGTGGAGATGGCCGAGACGTCGACCATCCTGCGCTACGCGACGCCGCGGTCGCTGGTTGTGCTGGACGAGCTTGGGCGCGGCACCAGCACGCACGACGGCGAGGCCGTGGCGTTTGGCGTGCTGCATGGGCTGTGTTCTCGGCTAGGCTGCCTGGGGTTCTTCTCGACGCACTACGGGCTGCTGGCCGAGTCGCTGCTCGCGCCAGGCGCGGGACGCGGGGCGGCAGTGGAGCCTCACTTGCGGCCCATGTATATGGCGTGCGCGGTCAGCGAGGACGAGCACCGCGTCACGTTCCTGTATCGGCTCCAGCGGGGCGTCGCGTCAAAGTCGCACGGGATGAACGTGGCGGCGATGGCTGGGGTGCCGGTCTCGATCGTCCGCCGCGCAGCTGCGGCCGCGGAACGGTTTGAACAGGGCGTGAAGCGAAGGCAGCAGCACATTGAGCGGGGCACGGACAGCGGCGACGCGGGCGCCCAGCTGGTGCCGCTCACGCTGCAAAGCGACTTTGCCAACCTCTTGCGCATGGCCGCCCTGCAGGGCGGCGGCAGCAGCAGCAGCAGCAGCGACGGCGGTGGACCTGCTGCAGGCGGCCACGAGGCGCCGATCGGCGGAGCATGCCGGGCGCGACAGGCGAACGAGAACCAGTACTGGAGCTGCATTGTTGACCATATGCGGCGCACAATCCCGCATGGCCAGTAGTAGCACATCGCTGCACAAGGGCAACACCGCGCAGACCGGCGCGGCATGCGCACAACTGAGAGGACATGCTACTGCCATCGCGTGCTTTGGGCAATGCCACCCAAGCGGCCGACCCAGACAGTAGCAGCCTTCGTTTGTTGAGATTAATGCAAATGCACTGCGGCTCGGCGCCCGCGGCCTGCGGCCGGCCGCGCATGGCTGGCGTCGTGGCGGACCGGCCATTGTTCCTGCTGCCAGGCGACGGACCGCCCCAGAGCAGCCCATTGTCCGGCGGGGCTCTTTAATTGGTTGCGGCGGCCTAATCGTGCTCGGGATCCGGCGCCCACGCGGTCTGGCGCCGGAGGCTCGGCATCGGCCCGCCTCGCGTCGCCCGCCGCAGCAAGCACACGGCGGTCTGGCGCCCCGCAGGAGCCGCCCACCCGCCCCGCATTCTCCACAGGATGGGTGCCAGCCATTGTCCTTTTGCGCAAGCACCGGCCGCGTCTGAAGGCCCGCAGCGCCGATGACTGCTGCATGCCGCCCGCCAGCGGTCCGCCGAGTCTTTCCTTTGCGGCGCTGGTGTCAGCACGCGCGACGCGGCTGGCGGCGGACCCGGGCAATGGCGCCCTCCATATATCTACTGCTACTGCGCGCACCGCCCGTCCCCGTCCCAGCAGCTCTCTTCGCGCCTACCCCCTCCCCGTCCCTCGGCGACGCTGCAAAGGATCCACGCGCCCGCCCTGCCGAGCCCTGCCCTGCCCCGCCCTGCCGCTCGTTCCGCGACGCCTTTCTCCTTTGTAGGGCCCCAGTCGCCTCCCACGTCCGACTTGGCATCCACCACCGCGCCTTTGCCCGCCGCCCGCACTCGCACCCGCTTACTGCAGACGCCCGTCGCCTCTGTCAGCACAGCAGTTTCGGCCCGAGAGACAGAGAGAGAGAGAGAGAGAGAG
>JANBOI010000133.1:0-16679 GCA_027595825.1 Coemansia biformis
ACCGAACGTACAGCTGCTTGGCGCTGGTGGCTACACTATATCTGGCATCCTCCGGCGATTGCGTGCTTTGTTGCTGGTGCCGTGGGCCTTGCGTCGATATTCTTCCAAATCGCGGCTATCAATGCAATGAGACGCGAGTTTGTTCCAAAGATGGCACGAGAACTGGCAACATTCCAGCAGGTCGTGATTAACGACAAGATTTTGGCTCCTGTTCGTGGCGATTCAGTTGCGCTGGCAAACTCTATCAACGGCGATATCGGCGGCGTCGAGAATAATATCAACGGCAAAGTGTTTGATCCCGTTCACAGTGGTATGGCGTCACTTAACGATACGCTGAACAATTTCGTGGGCACCTATATCAGCGGAATTCGAAGCGTGTTTGGTGGTACTCCTCTGCAGCAGCCCATTGAAGGTTTGGTGAACTGCACGCTGACAAAGAATATCCAAGCTATTCAAAAGGTGCTTGGCTATGTCAATGATTTTGCCAGCGGTATCAACCTCCCTCGTGTAAGTGAAGACATCATCTATGGACCTGTTGCCCGACTTGTTGGACCACTTGATGCTACTGCGAACCACTTCCGTGAGTATGCTATTGGATACTATCTTCCCAATGCTGATGAGCTGGATCCCAACAGTTTCCCGGAGGTCAATGTGGATGATATTCTAGAGTCGTATGAGAATAAGGTACACGGCCGTGCAAGCTCAACTACTGGAGTCGCACATACTGGAGCCGCGCCTACTGGAGCCGCGCCCACTGATGCGAATGGTCCGCACTCATCGTTGCTGCCGAAATCTGATTCGATCTCAGAGTCAGAGTCAGACTCAGTGTCAGACTCGCTGTCAGAGTCAGAGTCAGTGTCCGAGTCGGAATCAGAGTCGAGCGTGAGTAGCCATGCTCCTCAGCAGCGGAAGCGTCAGCAGGCGGGCCAGGAGGCCACATTTGGTATCCTGCAGTTCCCAGGACAGCAGTCCCTGAGCGCGCTCCCTGCAGAGTCCCCGGAACCGTCCCATCCGGCGCCCCAGGCGCCGTCGCAGGCACAGCCCGCGGCACCAGCACAGGGCACTACCCATGTGGACGCTCAAAGCTCAAAGGTGGCTCCAACACAATCTCGTCACGAATCCTCGTCGGATTCAAGCTTTGAGCTCGGTGGTCTTGATGACGATAAGAGCGAGGGTTCATCGAGCTTCTCCTTTGAACCCGTACCCACCGAAGACCTTAATCGTCAGGATATCATTGATGCACAAGAGTTTGGCGGATATACAGGCGGTATCCTCGGCAAATTGTGCGATTCGTATGTCAGTGACCTTAAGGGTGACATTCCGCTCATGATTACTCTGATGAGTGTTTGGGTGGTTATCATCATCATGGGCACTGTCAATGTGTTTAAAGACCTTCGTCGTGTCAAGAAGATGAACCTCAAGCAGTAGTAGTTGTTTTTTTCGCTCAGCCAACCGTGAGTTTGGTTTCTTTTAGTTGCCTGTGCACACTTCCCTACATTCGTTTCTTATCTCATGCACACTGTTGTACTTTCAATCCTACACAATTTTCACGCCCTGCACCATTGCTTTTCCTTGCCGGGCCCTATTTGGTAGCTGTCGCGTGTGCGCTTGTCTTGTCATGGAACAATCGACGGCGCTGCTCGGCTGAAAGTCACGGCAGCAGGCAGGAGAGGGGCCAAAGAGCGGCGCCCGCTGCCATGCTGCCTTGCCGCTTCCCTCCGTCCGCTCCCCCTTCCGGCCTTTGAGCTTTGGATGGCGCTTTGCAAGCCGCCTTCTCTCGATGAAAGAAAGAAAGGGGTCGCTCTTGGCAGGGGGTGGGCGTGCCGAGGGCGCACACAAGTCTTGGGGAGGCAAGGTGGGCGAGGCGGCCCGGGTGGGCAGGAGGAAGACTGGCTGTCAGTCGTCTGGAGCAGTTGACCCACGCACGCGCTTGCCTCTTTTATTTTCTCTCATTCTCCTGCTTGCCGCCGCCCGCCCCACCTCTCCACTGTGTCCTTATGCTTTGTCCGCTACGACGCTCGTTCCCTTCGCCGCTTGCCGCAAACCGGATACAGCAATGAATCGTCCAGCATCGTGGTATGGATTCGGGACCAAAGTAGCAGAGGCGCTGCCAAACCCGCTAAACTACAAGCAGCGACGGCGACTAAGCAACTTTGGGCGGCAGCTGTGGGCGTCCAATACCGTAACCGAGAGAGTAGCCGACACGTACCCTGACCCGCCTAGTACGGTGTTCAAAGTAAGTAGCTCATGGATCAGCCACACGCGTGTGTGAGTGGCGCTCAGATATAGGCAGCGGCGGCAGGTGCATGTGGGTGGGAGACCATGCCTGCTCTGTCCAACCAATGGTGCTAACGGCCCTGGCGCCACCACGCAATACACCACTCGTGCGTGTCAGCACTTGACTCGTAGATTGACCTACAAGACCTACGAGACACAGTGAGGTCGCTATGGCGGAAGCGAAACCCAAACGAGAGGATCAAAATAGTTGCGTTTACTATTCCACACGGCGAGCAAGCGCCATCAGACTACAAGATACTGTCCACCGGAAATTACCACAACATACTAGCTACGTTTGCAACCAAATCAACACAATGCGTGTTTTACGAACTGGAAGACGCATCAGCTCCAACCACACCCACATTTGGTAGTCCAACCACCACGGTAATGTTCAACGAGTACATTGTTGTTGCATCAAACGCAGACACATTCGATCAATGCCCCATCCGTCTGAACTCTGTCCTGTTCATATAGAATTGCGGGGACCGTATCCGCCTTTGCGTTTGCGTTCCCTATTGTCCACTCCTCTTGCTGTTGTCGATAGGGAATAGGGTGTATCTACCATGCTTGCTGTTCCGCTACTAGCAAATCCACGAGTACAACACATGTTAACCCCCACCACCGGGCTGGCGCCACGAAAACACCAGACAGCTGGCCGTACTGTACGGGCGGGTAGAAGCAGCATGCGCTGCCAGCGTGGGTAGTGCCAGCCATAGACCTGGGGCGCGCGGGCACTGGCGCTCGTCCAAAAGCCGCTGCCTTGCCCAGCGTAGACATGAGGAAGGCTCCCGGTGGGTGGGAGAAAGGGGACGAGAAAGGTGACTGCCAGCGTCTGGCGCTGCCCCTTGCACGCCTGCACAGCGGCCAAACTGGCCGGCGCCTTTCGGGCGGCGGCAGGGTGTGGGGCGGCGGCGGGGGAAAGGCGAACTTGCATTTGCCCAAAGGAGCACGGCAAAGCATCACACAAGGACGACATGCCGCCAAAGGAAAGTAGACCTCTCGCCCGCCGCGCCGCTGCTTCTTTGGGAGCAGCGCAGAGCGCGGGCTCTTGCACCACTCTCCTTCCTTCATGTCGCCACCCTTTCATCCTTCGCTATTCTTTAAGCTTTAAGCTGCTCTCGACCGGCACCTTCCCCCCCTGCACCTTGGTGATGCTTCCTGCACACCTGTTTCAGACGCTACCACCACTTATCGCAAAGGCAGTTATCACACACGTTCGCAACAAGTCCCCAAACTGTAGTGGTGGTAATGGCGGGCTGCCAGTAGACGACACCACCCATGTTGTGCCTCTGCTACACGCGAGTGGTGTGTGGCGACAAGTGACACTGGCTCTGTTGTTTCGGGGTTGCACTGTTACTATTGGCGACACCGCGGAGACAAGTTACATGTCAGGAGGCAATGTGCTTTGTATCCCACCCGGCTCTCATGGGTACTACGCCCAGTACGTAAAGTATGTCCAGATATCCTACAGCTATGAGCATGTCGTTGATGGCTCCGCGCTGGCTGCTATGGAGAGGAGCGGCTGCAGCGCGCTACGCTTCAGCAACGCACAATTGATAAACACCGCTTTGAGCGTAAAAGCTGGTGTAGGCAACTATACGCCCCGCATGACAGAAAACATGCTCGCCTTTGTGCGCTTGCTCAGAACAATGGTCCCAGCTGCCAAACAACGTAGCTTCCGCTTTGAAGACGAGTCCTCTGGCGAGCTCAATGATGCTGGAGACAGCAATACTGATGCCTTTAGAAGCCACATGAGCGCCCTTCTGGGCGGCGTTGCCTCTGGGGCCCAGCGTGCACTTGTGATGGTCACAAACTGCAACATTGAGCCGGTTATTTCAGGCTGTGCTGGTATTGGCAACATTTCAGTGTTTAACTGTCGCTGGGGCGCCAACTATAAGAGCACGCTGGGAGTAATTCATGCTAATGCCGAGTCTCTGCGCCAGCTTGGCATCACCTTTGATACACTGGACAACTTTGAAGAGGTGATGATCAGCGAAGCCGGGCGCCACTACACATACAGCAACTTGTCGAAGCTTGTGCTAGACGAAGGTAGAAACTACCAGCCAGCGCGCATGCATCGGCTTGATGCGGTTGAGCCATTCCCTCAGCTCACACATCTTTTATGCTCCATAAAGTATCCATGTTCGGATGATCTTCTCTTTCGGGGAAACGGCAGCAGGCTACAGTTCGTTCGACTAGGTGGAGATGCGAAAGATATCGATTATCTGGCTTGCCTGGGTGTACTTGGTAAAACGCGACCCAAGGTATTAAATTCCCTGATTATCGTTAGCTCCCTCGATGAGACGCAAGACTTGGAACTTGCCTGCAACGCGCTGAACAAACTCACAAAAAAGGTCATGCCCTATGTACGTTTCCTATCGGTAGTGGGGGATTATGTTCCCAGCTCAATCCCCATGGCACTGCTTCATAACTGTACGTACAGCAGCATAGAAAGGTTGAATTTTTCGGCATGCAGCTTGACGTTGTTTGATGTGGCGCAGATTCTTCAGTCTCTGCCTAGGCTGTCCCGCCTGGACCATATGATCTCGAGTATAGGTGTGGAGTATAATGGTATGTCCATTTTGCAAATTGGTAGGCAGCTACGTGCCAATCAAAACCTACGAAACAGCCTCCTCAAAGAGTGGAGAATTTGCAACCATTCCATCTTGCCCGACAGGCTGATTATGACCTTTGCGCTGTTGATGCTTGACCAATGTCCATACTTGAGATTCATAATGGCAACTGTGGAGGCACCAGAGAACCTTCAAAAGCTACTGACCGGGATCAATAGCTTGTGGCTGTTTGCCGACTTTAAGAAGACACTCGTCCAGGCAGTGGCTGCGCACATGCACGCAGCCTCCCGCCCCATTCTCTGCATTGACCGCCTGGTAGATCTCCCAGCAGATTCATAGCGCCGTTGCTGGTAGTGGGCTTTGTGCATACAATAGACTGACAATTGTCAATCTTGTTTCCAGACATGGGCAGAGGGTGACCACTCTGTCGGATGCAACCGCCGTGGGCATGGCGATGGAATGGTAAAAGAACCAAAGCCGCGTTGTTACCTTGAGCGGCCCGACCAGGAAGGGCTGGTTCTAGATGTAGCACTGCTGCCCGGGTTGTGGGCTGCCTGAGTCAATGGAGAATCTGCTACATGAGCAGCGTTGGAAGGAGGAGTTCGCTACACGAGCAGCTGCGGAAGGAAAGGGGGAGGCAATTTGCTGCGGCCTCCACATCCATACCGGTGGCGCCACGGACAAGCGGCCTCGAAGGGTGGCGGATGGAGAACTCGGAAGTGGCGGACGGGCGTGGGTGCGGTGGGCGACCTGTGCCCGATGCCCGGCCGTGCCGGCTGGCGTGACTGCGGAGGAAGCCGGCTTGCCACGTCCGGCTTTTGCTCCGCAGTCACCTTCCTCCCATCAGCTGCCATGACTAGACAATAAGCGGCCGAGCAAGAGTAGGCATGACCACGCTGATGTGGCTAACGGCTGGCTGCTTGCCGAAAGTTGGCTCCCTTTCCTGGGCAACATGCAATCGCCAAATGCCAGGACACGTGTATGCAATATCCCACTTCCATTGGCCGCACTTTGCCGGCAATCTAGCATCCGGCAACTCGTGTGAACCAATCTGCGTCATACAAGCGGCCAATCCTTCCTCCGCGCCAAAGAAAGTCGGCGACTCCTTTGAGTTGCCGGTTAGTGGGCGCTAGTGGCACAGGAATCCGTCGGCAACCGAAAGCGGCTGCGCAAAGGAGGTGCATCTTTCCGGGCGCATATAAAATGATAACAGCGACCCTCCACCACCTTTTCCTCCTACTTCCGACAACACACCGCCCTCCCCCTGCACCTCACCTGGCACCCTACACTCCATCCATCGTCGACAGTACTCGAAACCCCCGCCAAGCCATGCCAGGGCCACTTATGCTCGAGGGTGATATCACCGTCTTCCAGTGCGGTGTAGCACTTCTAGAAACCAAGTTTGGCCTCGTGAAGAACGAAATAGAGGAGCAAATTCTATTGAAAGCGTTCCTCGAGAGCAAGGAATTCGAATACGAAATGCCAGCTGCCACCGTCAGATATCCCCATGACGGCCCCAATGTGTGGAGGGTCGAATATTTCTATACTACGAAGCTGGTGTCCACTGCATCACCTTTACACACAGACTCGCCGCAACAATAGTTGGACATTTACTGCCCGACGGACGGCCGTGGAGACCGGGTGGTTCTCGTTCAGACCAAGCAAATCAGGACGAATAGCACGGCTCATGCACACATTTGTAGGCCCGTCCATCGACCCAAGCAACCTCCGGGCTTCCCTCGCCCAGTTCCTTCATCACGGCTCTTCGGCCGCACGCAGCCACCCTCCACCACATCAGCGCACAGTTGCGACCTGTGATGGCCAATGGGTTATCCTTTTCTGCGCCTACCCGGTGGCCCAGTTCCAGGGTTCGCCGGGCGCTTGGCCCTCCTTTTTCTTTTCCCTTTTCTTGGCACAATGAATGTTGTCGCTACCAAATAATTGCCGAAACCATTAATACGGCCTCCGCTAGGAAGGAAAAAGGTACATGGCTGCTGCCGGGTGCTCCAACCACAATAATCAAAGAGAACTGGGATGTGCCATCCTAACCGAGCCCCATTGCACGTGTTACACGGACAGTGGCATGATGCTTCTAACCACTACCAACTTTCAACCCTCCCTGGCCGTCCCTGGTGTATGTGGAATCGATACTCCATTCAAAGCTCTTCCAAAGACTTTGTGTTATTAGCTTCTTAGCCATAGTGGGGATTTCCTGCTGGCTGGTGGCTCAGAGTAAAATCTCTGGTGCCATCATCTGCCTTCACGATAGTGCCCAAGTTATTGTCGTAGACGTATATGTTCAGCACTGCACGCAACAACCCACTGGCGTCCTTGATATCATACCATTTGAGTATGTACATATCGCAAATATTATTGCCCATTACACCATGTTCGTTGTAGGTCACACGACTCAAGATATCACTTGCAAAGTCAAAGCCAGCAGTTTCGGGATACACCAACCACAGGCGCGTGTTTATCTCGGCATGAACCGAGGCTGGCTCGCTGGCATAGTAGCTCTCATTGGGATGTACTGGGTTCATCTCCCACAAAACAAAGTGGTACTTGGATTTGGTGGGTTATGCTTAATGCACAATGTGGGGGGCCTCGAGAAGCGCTGCGCGAATAGCTGAATTTTTGCAGAGGCTGGTAAGAGGGGCGGGCGGGCTGTGCACTCGGGGAGGCTTGGGGGGTGGTGTGGATGGCAGCGGACGGCATGCCGGCCAGAAACAGCCGCATTTTTATACCAGCCTCTGACGGCTGGTGGCTAGCGGCCGGTCGCTACCTGCCATGCTTGACTGGCCAGCTGAACAAGTGCAGCTTGCATCGCCTGCGGGGTCCGTCGCCCCCTCCCCCAATTTTAGTCTATTGCCATGAAGGCCAGGGGGTCCCAGTTGTGTCACTCGCATGAGCGTTGGCGTTGGCAAGGATGGCAACTGCCCGACTTTTTTGCGCAAATGCCCGCGTTCTCCCCCTTTTTCTCAGGCGATGCCTCCTGGCCGACACAGGAGGGCGGCACCCATGCTGACCCAACATTACACGACCATGGGCACCAGCGTGGGTTGGGGGAAACCCGCCACTGCCAGCCCAACCACGGCTAACTCTAAAGTCTTGGATCACGCGGGGGAGCGCTGCAAAGTAGGTGGGGAGCGGACACGGCGACGGCGATGGGCAGGAGTGCGGAAGAAGGGGGGCCACTCGTGGTCACTACCCGCCGGTTGCCCTTTCCTTGGGGGAGGAGCCTTGCGGTAGAGGAGGCAGGCAGGCAGGCAGGCAGAGACGGCGGCTACTTACTCGGGATAACATGATGGCACAGTGACATCGCATTTTAGTGCAGTAGACCAGCGATTCCTTTTGCTAGAGTCCCAGCATGCAGTGGGTGGGCCTGTGCCCGGCCATGCCGTTGCGGGCGGCGGCGGCTCCAGTGGCGATTCTTGGTGGCACGGTCCTCAACGGCGCCCACCCCCTTAGCCAAAGGAAAGGGGTGGAGGGGCGCGTTTGGGGGGGGGCGACCGGCGCGGCTCGGCGTGAGACTGCGGGGGGTGGGCATGGTGATCTCGGACCCTCCAGACAAGGCCACTTGCACATTGATCTGGTTGCGAGGAGCAGGCACCAGCCTTTGAGTCCCAGCCGGATGATAGCCATTGGCGCTATCCTTTACTGCTGCTGCTTGTGGCCATGTTTCCAGCGACGGGCATATAAAATGGCGAACTAATAGATAACCGTTGCATCGTTGGTAGCAACAGTTGCCTTGTAGGTTGTCACTCGCGTCGGCGGCACCACATACTCCAAAATGCGGCCGCACGCGTCTATACCTGTAAATGCAGAAAGTCTGGCCTCCGTCCGACCCCGGGATGCACCGGTGGCAGGAGCAAAGTTGGTACAACCTGCGTTGCTGCTGGCAGCAAATGGCGAAGCTTGTCACAAGTCCGGCCGATGTTGGGATCTCTGCGATGTGCATGTCTCTGTCCCCCGCAGTCGCGGCCGCCTTGATTGGAGGCAACACACGCGCTCCCCTTGGCATTCCAGGTGGTGTCCGTTGAACATTGCAGGGTGGCCCGTATACCAACAAAGAAAGCCTAGCAACCGCCGCCCTTGTCGGCGCCTTGGTGGTGCGCTTGCAGTTTAATCTGGCAATGCAGATGTCCCCCAGCGTGAAGGGGGCCGTGTGTAAAGGATGCTCAACGCTACCTGTCTGGGCGCGACTGCGGAGCTCGGGAAGCGGGTCGGGAGCGTCACGCAGCTGGGGTCGCACCTCCCAATGATGTCAGCGTCCACATAAGCTGCTTTGCTAGGACACCAACACTAGCGGCGTGGAAGGCAAGCGCAGACGTGCTGAGGTGGCCGGGCACTCGGCTGGGGATTGTGTGGACACGTGTCTAGCGGACCCCCACCTGGACGAACTGGCAAAGGGGGCCTTTGTGTAGCCATCTTCTGGTGGCCTCCCACGCCCTATCCAATGGCCACTTTGTGGCCGATTCCCCCCCCCCCCCAACGACGAAGCATCCAACAGCGCCAGCTGACCAGGTTTGCTCTCCTCGACCGGGCACATCGTCCGCCACAAGAAAGGAAACCCACCACCGTCTTTGTGCTGGCACTCCCAGTCATCGGCTGCGGTGCTGCCGCTTCTGTGCAAGAGAGGGGGCCGCCAGAGGAAAGACACACCCCCAGGCGCCAAACGCCTGGTATAAAACCCCCGGCCTTTTCCGCTGCCCACCGACCACACCACCACCCGACAACCCCCCTCCGCTTCCAACACGCCCCACCCGCTTTTCGCTTGACAACCTACCCGCCTCTACCAACAGGACCCCTGCACCCACTAGCACTAGGTGAAAAATGAGCAACACTACTCAGGTTATCATTAGACACGGCACCAAAGAGAGCACAACGACTATCCCCAGAAGTGTACTGGTTGGAGATGAAGATGCTGCAATCAGGGAGGCCGTGGAGCTTCTTTGCTTGAAGTATGGAACTCTGCAAGCCTGGTCGCGGGAGAAAAATAACCAGGAAATGAAACTAGTTGCTGCGTTTATTGATGAACTGGGGCCTTTGGATAGCGACTGGGTGGTGCTCTAGGGAGCTTAAGCAGAGAGGAGTGGGCCGACCAGCCACAGTAACTGTTGACTAACGCCTGCGTCGAGTTGCCAACGTCTGAGCTGCCCGGACCACCCCGAACCGCCTGAGCCTCCCAGCCCTGCCCGGACCGTCCGTACTGTCTGGATCGCTGCTTTCACACTCATCAACCAAGACCAAGATTCGTGTCGCTATCCCAACACGGCCTATGAGCACTTGTCAAGACCATGTCATTGGAGTGATCCACCTCCCCAGCTCCCCTTCCCTTCTCTGACATTCTTCCGCCCATGGTTTCAGCAGTTCGCCACCCGGGTGCCGAGATGGATACAAGTCGGCCGTTTGGTTGCATCATAGTAGTGTTTCTTCACCTTTGTTTTGGACTAAAGTCCGTCTAGAGTCTATCCCCCTGCTTCTACCACCCCCGCCTCCATCAGCAAACAGTGACTGTCCACAGTGTGGTCCCAGCGGTGCTGTGGAAGGCGGGCACACGTTGGCTCCTGCACCCAAAGCAACGACTTTCTGAGAGCCTAGTTGAGGACGACAGAAAGTGCTGCTAAAGAGGGTGGCAGTGGAGGTGACGAGCTACGGCACGGCTGTGTGCAGGGGTGGCGCACTTATAGGCAGCCTGTGCACATGGTGGCGTCAGCCCCCGTGGGCAGGGCTTAGCAACAACATGTCTGGGAGCGCGGCATTTGTTGCCAGACAGCGGCAGGTACAGATTGGTGCTGCTCATGAGGTGCATCTACACTGTGCAAGCAGTGTGGACTACCACAAACTGAAGCAGCCCATGGCGATGCCCCTCAGGTGTGACAGCCAGAGACAACAGCAAGCCCGACGGTACAATAAGCGTTTCATGGCACACAATAGCGGCGCATTGCAGCAAGTAGCTTTGGGGGGCCGCTGGCAGACCATGTATCGAGTGTCGGCGTGTGCTCGCACCTGTATCCAGGATACCACCCGGCGCAAGTGACAGCCGTAGGTGCACATGTATCAAAGAGATTGGGCAAGTCCATGTATAAATGGTTTCCATCTACTCTAGTGGTTGGACTACGCTCTTAACCACAGATACTGCATGCAAAACAGAGTAGCATAGCAGGCCCGGGTTCCTGCCGCCAAAAGGAAACCGGGAGTCTGCACTCCAACCCGCATCCCAGCCGGGCAGACCCGATCCTCACTCCCACGCGGATTGCCGGCTGCAGCATGGCATGTGGATGCCGACTGTGTTCTCACTGACTTGGCGAAAGCTGCCGCGTGCAGTAGATGTCGCATGGACGTTCCACATTGCCAGTCGAGGGTTGGCCCCCCTCCTCACTGCGGCAGGGCGGGGGTTCTGGCCCGTGTTTGTGCACAGGAGGAAGGGCAGCCGATTTACTGCTCCCACACTCACCTGGCGCAATGATGCTTGCCAGACTCCTCCGCATGTATCGCGTTGATGGGGTGGGTTGGTGAAGGTGGCATGGGTCGACTGCCAGTACCAAATGCAAAGAAAGCGATACGCTGACAAGTGTGGGGTATTCACCAGCGTGAAGCACTTGGATTAGAACAGTGGTCGATAAGGGCTGTCAACGGCCACTTTCTATGAGGAAACTCTAGAAAAACCCAAGGAAGGGAGATGGCCATGCACCGACCCAGAAGCGGAGCTGATGGTAGGCGTCGGGCCAGATAATGGGCAGCAGTGGTGTACGTGTGAATACGTAGCATACATGCGTTGTGCATGCTACAAACGCGTTTTAAGCGATCTGCAGACCGCCCGTACCAGTCTGATAGCCCATGCTAGTGAAGAGTTCGTCCCAGTACCCTGAGCTGTGCGCAAACGCAAAGTGGTGGTTATCGCCGACTTGCTTGTAGTAAGGCACGGTGGCCTCGCCTCTGCTGGTGGTGCCCAAGAACTGTGTCATCACACTAGCACCATCCTCGCTCATGCCAACAAGAGTAGCATAAGCATCCAAGCCGCCGCCAGCTGACTGCGTTACGCAGGCAGTAGCGCAATAGCTATCCCCCTCAATGCCGAAGTTTGCTGCGTTGGCGACCGGAGGGCTGGAGACCAGCCCCGAGAGAGTGGTGCTATCCTGGCTTTTGACATCATCGTCGACCTCAGCAAATGACGGAGCGTTAGCGAACTGGGCAATGGTCATGGTGGAACTGGCAGCGGTAAGTATAGGTGCAGGCAGCTGAAGGGGCTGGTGGATAAACGCTGGGTTGTCAAGTGTGTTTGAAGGAAAACTGCGGTGAGGAGGATGGAGGAGCAAAGGCTAGGCAAGAAGGGCACGGAGGATGGCGTTTATATATGGAGGACGGACGATGCTGGCAGAGCAGGGTGGCAGGGGATGTGCCTTCTCTGCACGCACGCGCTTCCCAGCTGGCGCCTTTCTCCCAGCTGGCGCCTTCCTCCCAACCAGCGGCTTGCTAAGGCGGTGATGCTTTGTAAAAGAATCCACCCCACCAACGCTAACGAGGGGCGGGTGGGGGGAGTGACTGCTGTTGTTTGGGGGGCGGCCAGCGGCGGGCCCCTTAGCAGAAAGCAGGCTGCCCAACCCGCCGACCACAATGCCATGACTTCCGTTGCGCCATCCTCCCGCTGTGCAGTCCTTCCCAGAAGCGGCCGCTGGCACATGTGCCAGCTGGCTGCCCATTTTTTGGCGTCTGGCTGGCTGCTGCCGTCGCGGCTACACTGTCAGACAGCGTTCTTTCCATCCTCTAGATTGTCGTTGTTGCCCTGCACCCCTTGCACACACACTTGCTGCCACCGCCTGCAGGCCGGCTCGCCTTGAGGCTCCTCGAGTTGGCACACGTGCGCCAGAGGCAGCAACGCTCGCCAGTGTCGCCACGGGGGAGTGCTCTGAGCACCGGACAGAATCGGCTAGAGACCACTGCCCGCACCCAAGTGGGTCAACTGGTGGCGCACACTGCTGGGGGGACAGACGCCGCCGCAGAGGGAGTCCCCACGGGTCGACACCAGGGCTACCCGGGGTGGGGTCAGACATCCCTCACCTGGCCGCATAGAGCAGTATACCATTTCGTTAGACACTCGTTATCTATTCTACGCTACAGGAAAGCTATTATCTCGCTCATTCCCTTGTGCGCCGTCACGCTAGCTTGCGCAGCGCAGCAAGCATGCTGACTAAACAGCGGAGCAATGGAGACCGTGTAGCGGCGCAGACATGGCCCAGCGGCGTAGCTATTGTGCCAGAGAAGCCGAAGCGTTTCCCCGTTTTCTGCTTGCATCCTGCCCAGACCCCGGTAGCCGAGGAGAACCCTTTCCTCTTGGCGCCTGTCGACACCTAGCACCTGCAAAGACGCGGACAATGCGGCTCAACCGGCATAGAGCAACTGCATGGCTCGTGTCGATGGGCGACTCCTCGCGTGCGCGCAGCTCTTGTCTCCTAACCAACGGAGGCACAGAAGCGGGCAAAGGCGGGGCGGAGAAAGCGGGCATCGACGGCCAAAAAAGTGGGGAGGGTGCGTGCGTGTGTCACTGTGGTGCGGCCGCACTTGCAGTGGCCGGCGTCCGTTGTTGGGGCGTGACTGCGGAGGCTCGGCGGCGGCGGCGGCGGAGGGCCGTGCGTTCTCTTCCCAGGCAAGGCGGTGCGCACGCCCACTGCCTTGCTTGGGCGGAACGGCTGCCAAGACAAATATGTCGATGTTGGGTATCTTTGCCTGATTTTCGGTCGCTGGTGCCCGCCAAGTGGAGGGGCAGAGCGGGGGGAAACGTGCCCACTCTTTTGTGGTAACCCTTTGTGGCCGAGCCATCGAGTGCCGGGTGGCACGGATGGTGTGCCAGCCGAACTTTCCAAGGTCGGATTATCCGGCCCTCGTCTGAAAGCAAGCCGATTGTCTTTTGCCGGGGCTAACCACCGAGGTGCGTAGCCGCAACCCAGCTATGGCAAATGCGGCCGGGCGCACGGGAATAAAGGAGGTGCCAAACGGGATCAGGCGGGCGCCTTGCCTGCATCCGTGCCCACTCAGCCAAGTGGGAGGACATGCTCAGCACTAAAGAGGGGGGCGATGAGGGCGCGTTACAGCGTGGCCATGCGACGCGTCGCCGCCCTCTCACCTCTCCGCCCGCGCACCTGGTGGTGGAAATCCGGGTCGCCCACGGCCACCGACAGCCTGGCTGACTGAGCTTGTGCCGGGGGGTGGTATGTCCGAGGTCTCGGCAGAAGAAACCCCGCCTGGAATGTCCGGCCCGAGCAGGACTTGCCGCATTTGCCGAGTTTCTGTGCGATGTCCGAGGGTAAGGGCGGAGAGGAAGTCAGCACGCCCCTCCCCCGCAATGTCGCAACAAAAAGAATCCCCATGTAGCACGCCAATCAGCCATGCATCAGCTGGCTCCGGGTGTCGGCCAAGAGACATGATTGCCGGGAGCCCCGCACTGTGTTTGTGTGCGGCTGGCTACTATAAAAGGTCTGGTAATGGCGGAGACATGGGCGGCGATGCATTATTCCTCCCTCACCCGCACTCCCCCGTCTCCACTACACCAACCACCAACGCACGCCTGCCTTATCTGGCGCCACCCGCACCTCCTTACCTATCTAGCCAACTCCTGCCATGTCCCCCTCCGTTTGCTGCATGGGCGATACGCCAATCCCAACGGAAGCTACTGCCACGGTTGAATGCGTCAACTTTACAGACTGCGAATGTAATGGAAAGACAGTCAACATTACCATGAGGGAGGGCCTCGGGATGGAGAACATAAGCAGCCTGATAAAGGACGCTATAGCTGCCATGTATCCGGTCGATACCTCGAAAACGTTCTGGGCGGGTTCCAGCATTGGCTGGACACTCAAGGGGCGTGGGGACACAAGTGACATGTTTCCCAATGGTCTGAGCATGGAAACGCTGATTAACACCGTCGGAAGCAATGTCGAAATCACCGCGATCAAGAATATCGACTGGTAGCTCAAGGCGTAGGAGGGCTGGGCGGCTGTTCAAGTGCGCAGACGTGCGTATCGAAATAAGGGCGGGTGTCCTTTCTTTCCGGTCCAAGTGGCAAAGTGGCTACAACCTGCCTATCTATGCCATGCTCCCCCTCTGACCTGCTGCCCCTTCTGGCAGGATCGTGTTGTGTCACAATGAGCACGTGGGACCAGGCCTGTTTGCCCCCCCCCCCCCAAGCAGAGGCGTACTCACAGCGAGCCCCACTACTCACAAGACGGCCGTGTCTGAGATGCGGCTTTGGAATTTACAAACATCAGTCTTGAGATCCATTACCAGTTTGTTCAAACATGGCACACCCACCACTCACATTGCTTGCGGGACATACAAGATGATGAGCAGCACAAAGGCTTTCTTGTACGCGTTCGATTAGGAAGCTGAGAAAGCGACATGCTGCACCACGCGCGTAGAAGCGAGATACATGCCCTGCTTGGGTGACGCTGCAGCCAATCCTTGAAGACTCTGTCCTAAGCGGCATCTGTCCATTAACACTTGGTCTACATGAGTTGCCCCTTGACACCTAAGCACAAGCGCTCGTTTTAAAAGCCCCCTGCTCACAGGTGTGGGCTGGTAGCCGAGGCAGCATGCTTTCCCAAGCTCAGAAAAGCAGGAAGCCCTGGGAAGCACACCACTAGGTAGAGCAGCGTGTCGACATGGTGTGGCCGGGGAGCGGAGGCGTTGGGGCTGGCGCCCTCGGCCTTCTTTGCGGACAAACGCTGCAAAGTGGAAAGCGCCCAAAGAAGCCGCAGCAGCCTTTCCATGTGGGCATCCATGGGCGCATGTTTTCAGCGTGACCACCACATCGCCGCTGACTGGGACGGATGCCGGGCCGCACATCCTGCCAGTCATCCAGTTGGCGCGGCAGCCACCTTTGTCTACCCACACGAAGCAAGTCGCGCCGCAGCGCAGGGAGCGGCAGACATACGGGCACCGTGTGCGCTCCTCGAGCCTATCAATGTGTGCGGCTGGGCATCGCTGCCTGACTGCCCAGCAGTCAGCCAACTAGCGCGGGGCTGGCAGTGATGCGTGCTGGCTGGAAGCATCCGCCTTCCCATGGCGGCCGTCGACACGGCGGCGCCCGCGGGTTTATAATCTCTTGGCATTTCCTCCGTTCACCTCGGCAGTAGCACACCCGTCAACCACCGCCGCCTTTCCGCCGATTCCCGCCCTCGCTGCTGTCGGCGCAACCGCTACCAACACTCACCAACACCGGACCACACTAGGCAGAGATGAGTAGTGACCATCTATTCATTCCCGTTTATAATGCTGTCGGTGAGAGAACTTGCTGGCAAATGGTAAATCTCCCCCCAGATACCGATCCAATTATGCGCTGTCAGAACATCCTTGCTCAGTGTAATATCGAAGGTGGCGTGGCTCTCATGCGTCACCCTACTGATGCAGACACATTTGCCATAGCCCCGCAAGGCCCTAACGCCACACAAGCCGGCATATTGTCTGGCTATGTGACTGTAGAGCCCATATGCGAATAGCACGGAACTTCTGCTTCCATAGCACCGAGACCTGGGTCGTATCCGGATTGGATGCTGTGGACAGAAAGTGCTTCCTACCGTCAGCATATGCCAGCGCCGCTGCGGAGCCCGAGATTCCACTACCAGTGCACCAAGAGGTCACATGTGACAGATCAGGCCAATGCACCGCCCAGTGGGTGGACAAGACCTTCTTGATGCCCCATGGCCAGCAAGCACATCTATAAACGTCGAGAGAGTGGTTTCCAGAGTAGCCTTGTTCTTGAGTTCTGCACTATAAAGGCACCTCCCTCGCAACACGCCCTGAAGGCTTAGCTGTGCACCACCCGTTGTAGTC
>JANBOI010000134.1:0-16565 GCA_027595825.1 Coemansia biformis
GGCGCGTCGGCTGGCGCCCAGGCCCCGTCTGCCGCACCGTCTACCGGATCCTCGGCGTCGATCAGGTACTTTGCTGTCTTGCGCGTGCCATCGATACACGAGGCGCCCAGCCCGCGCTTGGTGCATCGCTTGCACGGCCGGCTGTCCTCGCACGTCAGGTGCGATCGCTGGCAATGGTTGCACGCCCGCACCGTCTTTGGCTTTTTGCGCCTTGCCGCTGCCGCCGCCGCCTCGCGGCCGCCATTAGCCGGGGCACGCTGGCCCTGCAGCCGTGGCTGCTGTCGGTTAATCATCGGCCGCCGCCGGTCTGGGTGGTGGTCTGCCTGTGCAGAGAGGAGCAGCACCCGGCGCCCCCTCTGTGCTCCGCAGGCGCGTCCGTGCCGCGCTCCAGGTTGCGGCTGCCCCCTCTCGCCCGGTGTCGCGCACACACAGCCAAGAAAATAGGCGCGTCGCCAGCCAGCCCGGGGTCTCCTCAGGGGACGATGCGCTGAAATAGGGCGGCACCAAGAAGCAAAGAACACACTGGCGGAGAGACAAGCCGGGGGGCACGGCCGGCCGCACCGTCCCCCCCGCGTTTGCAGCTTGTTCACGCCGCCGTCGGCCCGCTGATTGGCTGCCTGCCAACCTGCACCCCTCTTTCCTTTGTCTGCACCCCTTGCCTGGGCCCGCGCGGAATGACTGTGCATCGCCGCTGCCGCCGCTGCCACCGCTGCTGCCACCGCCGCGCCCGGCCCTGGGCCAGCGCCCGGGCGCCCCGCAGGGCCATCCCGGAACAGGCCGCCGCCGGGCTGCCGCCACCGGGCAGTCAGCTGGTCAGCCGCCCGGCCATAACCCCTGGCCGCAGCTAGCCCCCGCCATCGCCGGTGAGGCCAGCAACCCCCGGCCCCCGCCATCACCGCACCCACCCCCTCCTTCGCGCGCCGCAATGCCCGTCAACAAGCGCGGGCGCAAGTCCCGGCCCGGCAGCGCCGTCGACACGCCCGTGTCCCAGGAACCGCGCGAGGGCGAGCCGCTGGCGAGCTTCAAGACCGCCGGCATCACCAACCTCTTTGGCGTGGCCAAGCCATTCAAGAACTCCGAGTACAAGAGCGGCCGCCGGTGGCGCAACCTCAAGCAGGTGGTTGCCCAGGAGCAGGCCAGCAGCGACTGGCCGGTCGACTTTCCCACATACTGGGCGGCCGATGCGCCGCCGTCGCTGGTCCCGCAGAAAAAGTACTGCGACATTACCGGCCTGCCGGCGCCGTACACGGACCCAAAGACGAGTGTCCGCTACCACTCGGCCGAGGTCTACCGCATCCTCCGCCTGCTGCCGCCGGGCTCCGAGCAGCAGTACCTGGCCCTGCGCAACGCTAGTGTGGCACTCAAGTGATGGGGCCGCGAATCATGGCCCGAGCACGGCCGCCGTTTTGGGGGGGCCGGGGGCGGCCTGTTCGTCATTCGTTTCCTCGCCCGCTCATGGTCTTCATCAGCACTCACTCACCCACTCACTCTCAATTCACTCGGAATCAAAGCGCCCCTTGCAGTTGGAGTCGACCGACAAAGCCATGGCCGCCGCCGTGGCGCGCCAGCTGCGCACCAGCGTTGCGCCGATGGTCGACGTCACCGATCCATGCTTTCTGCGGCTACTGCGGCTAATATCGCCCTTTGGCAACCACCAGCTATGGACCGAGATGGTCCACGCCAACGCGTTTTCGCGCGGCCAGCTGCACCAAAACCCAGCCAAACTCGCCCAGCACATACCGCTCCGCGAGCTGCAGGACTTTGCCCCGCACGTTGTCGTCCAGATCGGCGCGTCGGCGCCGGACGATGCCCACGCCGCAGTGGGCAGGCTGGCCGAGCTGGGCGTCCGCCACGTCAACCTGAACTGCGGCTGTCCGTCGCGCAACGTGCAGATGGGCTCGTTCGGCGCAGTCCTGATGAAGTCGCCCGGGCTGGCAGCGGAGATTATCGGGGCGATGCGCGACGCTGCTCGGGGCTCGACATGCGAGGTCAGCGTCAAGTGCCGGATCGGAATCGACGACGACGAGTCGTCGGGGTTCCTGCGGAGGTTTATAGCTGCCGTTGCGGACCAGCAGTGCTCGGACGCGGCTCGCCCGGCCCGCATTGTGCTCCACGCGCGCCGTGCCTGGCTCAGCGGGCTCTCGCCCAAGCAGAACCGCAAGGTGCCCGAGCTCAACCACCAGCGCGTCCACGAGATGGTGCGCGAGTTTCCACATGTGTCGTTTGTCGTCAACGGCGGGATCGACTCTGTCGACGCAGTTCGCTATCACCTTGCACGAGCCGACGGCGTGATGCTCGGGAGGAAGATCCGAGAAGACCCCTGGTTTCTGGCGCAGCTTGACCAGCACGTGTATGGTGCACCACAGCACCAGATCCCGTCGGCAGCGGGCGTCCTGGCGCAGTACATCCAGTTTGCCGACCAGATGCACAGCCAGTACGGCACCCGGTACACGATTCTCGCACGCCCGCTCTACGCTCTCTTCTCGGGACGCCGGGCCAGGGCGATGCGGACCCACCTGGGTGCCGCCATATCTCGAGCCACGGCGGTCCCGGGCGCAGATGGCTCCCCCACGTACGCCGTGCCGTTTGGCATACTGGTTCAAGACGCTTTGCGCAGCGCAGAGCTCGAGTTCCGCATGCGGGTGGGCATGCTGGAGCCCGACGCCGGCGCCGACATCGGGCCCCGAGAGCCTGAGACCAAACAGCCCGCCGTAGCGTGCTAGACACGCCTCCAGCCGGTCATACCCATTCGAGAGCGCAGTGTCAGATCGGAGCGCGCGGAGCGCGGCTTGTCACTGCGTACCATCGTCGGCGGCCATTACTAAGCAGCGGCCAGTTTCAGCCGAGCAACACGCGCAGCCAGTCGCGCCTCCGCTGCCACGCGCGGGGCGGGGGGAGTATCCTGGGCCGCTATGGCGCTGCGTGCTACTTGACTGGGGTGAGGGTGAGTAGCGCAGCAGCCGGTTTCGAGCAAGGGTCTCCAGCAGTAGCCCCACTACCATTTCTGTGGTGGATGTGTGACTTGACGCGCAGTAGCCACGAGCTGCGCAAATCCACGTAGTATCCGAGCGCGCCCTGCTATTTATCGGCGGGGGCCAGCACCCACTCCGGTCAGCGTCTCAACCCCCCACAGACACACACGCAAGCACGCCCATCCCGCCAAAGCCTCCAAACACAACCGACAGCAATCACACGCACAAATGCAGCTGGCCTTGTTCGCCCTTATCGGAGCCGTTGCCGTAGCGGTCGCCGCTGCACCCAACGGCTACGCGCCGGATGCCGTCGAGCCCGAGTGCAGCCGCGCAAAGATCGTTGAGGTCGGCACGCCACGGAGCAAGGGCCGGGATGACGGTCTCCGCATCGGTGTCGGGCTCGGTGTTGGGCTCGGGATTCACCTGTAGACGGCCCCCGCCGCCACCCTCTCGCCGATGACTCTGCAATGGGACCTACAGACCCCAGCCAGAATGGAAAAGGCCCACGAGGAACCTTGGACGAAGAGTTTTGCGTAGTAGCAAAGGCAGCTCCACATACACCAGGCTGCAGAAGTGGTGATAGTGGGTGTTAGTAGCATCTGGTTCTGGTTGTCCAACATGTAGACCATCGCATGGCGAAGATATGCCCCCAGGGCTGTGCGCCATCGAAGCGGTGTCTAGAGTCTTACTTTCCCTACATTTGCGGTTTCCATGGATCCTGTGCCGCCCTCCGGGGAGACAATCGCGCTCTACAGCAGTGGAGAGTTTGCAGAGCTAGCAACACGAGGAGGGCATAGGCGAGGGATATGTCCACGTCCAACCACAGGCCTGCCCCGCAGAGCCCAAAGCACCAAAACAAAGAGGCATCCAGTCCCCTGTTGCCATGTGCATGTCGCGATTGATAGGGTTAATTAGTCGAAACTCCAACGAGACGTAGAGATAGGGTTGCTACTGCCGACGCCGGCTCTCGCGGCGCGATGGACGCATGCCGCCCGACTTGGACTGGCTGCGGCCGTTGTGCGACGACGACTGCGGCGACTCGTCCTGGTAGCCATGGTGGCGGTGGCTCTGGTGGCGATGGCGCCCGTGCGCGTCGTACTCGGCACCTGCCGATCCGTTGCCATGCTGCCGTGGCCCGCCGTCTCCCGGCTGCCCGTCCGCGTGTGCCATCGCGGCGCCATTTGCGAGCAGCGGCAGCTCGTCTCTGCCAGTGGCAGGTACCTCGCTGCTGCCCTTGCTTCCCGATCGCGGACGGCCGTGGCCATGGCCGTGGCTATGGCTGTCGCGGCTCCGACTCCGGCTCCGGCTCCTGCTCCGGCTCCGCGAGCGCCCATTCCGATCCCGGGCATTGGGGCTGTCAGCCACGCCGGCATGCGAATCCGCGCCCGTTGGCGACGACAGGCTGCTCTCCTCCAGCCGCGCAAACAGGCGCACCAGCTTGGTGTAGTCGACCGGGCTGCGCCAAAAGTATGTCACAAACACCCACAGGTGCCGGTACAGCTTGTCCAGATCCTCGTCGCCATCGTCGGCCGCCGAGCCATGCGAGCGCTTGCGCTCGGTCACCGAGCGGATATGCCGGCCGATCGGCAGCAGGCACTCGCTGATCAGCTTGACCTTGCTGTTGGCCGACTTTGTGTGCTCTGCCTCGTCGCGCAGGCGCTGCAGATAGCGCTTCACCGGGCGCATAAGGTCCTTGCACGTGCGCTCGTCCATCGACTCTGGGTCCGACAGCTCGCCGCCCTCTCCATAGCCTGGCGCGCGTGCACCGCCTTCGCCGCCATGTCCCTCGCCCGCGCCGCCGTTCGCATCAGATTCGCTCCCATGCCGCCCGCTCCGCCGCCGACTGCCCGATGGCCGAGACGGCGTTGGCCCCGGGGTCAGCGCCAGCACCGGACGGCTCCGGCCCTCCTCGCTCTCGCGCAGCACCTTGAGCAGGTACTCCCCGCGCCGCACCAGATGTGTCGCCTTTGGCGCAACGATGCGCTTGCCGCTGCCGCCGCCGCTCCGCGGGGCACCGCTGTCGCCGCCACCGCCGCCAATAGCCTGAACACTCGCCGCCTTCTCGTCGGCAATGGTCAGGAACAGCTTCTTCTGCAGCCCGAGCTCGGGGTCGGACTGGATCTTGTCCCAGTTGCCGAACCCGTGGCGGTAGATGCCCACCAGCAGCATTGCGTCCTCGCGCTGGCCCCACAGGCACGACCAGTGGTGAACCGGCTTCAGCGGGACGCCAATGCGGAACTTGGTCGCGTCCTCGTGCAGAGCCGGCTGCTCCAGGCGGCGGGAGAGCACCGCCAGATCGGTCGCGCGCTGCGCAACTACGCCCGCGTTGACGCTGTGGACGCCATAGAACGAAACCAGAATTGCCTTGGCATTGCGCCGGAAGCCGCTGACCACGTCGTCATCGTCGCCTCCGCCGCCGCCAGGGGTTGACTCTGCGGCCTCGCCGCCGCCGCCGCCGCTCTGCAGGTGGTTGCGCAGCGTGTCCTCGCACGCCTTGATCAGCTCCAGGCCGCGGGCCTTGACGGTCTCTGCGTCCTTGCCCTCAAGCTCCGCCTCGGCCACCACCTGGTCGAAGCGGTGCTCGGGGCTGCCAAACTTTTGCACGCCGCGGATCAGCGCACGGACCTCTTTCTCGGAGAAGGCCTTTGGGTTGCTGCTACGGCTCTCGCCGCGCCGCCGCGCCAGCCCGCTGCCGTTGCCGCCCCGCCGCCGCATGCGCGAGCTGCTCGCCGTCGACCCGTCGGAGCTGTCGCCGTTGCCAATCAGCGTGCCGTCCTCGGCGTACGACACGCGCGCGCGGCGGCGGCGGTACAGCAGCTCCTCCTCCTGCTTCTGCTGCTCCTCGAGCTCAGCACGCCCGCGGTCCTCCTCGGGGATGATCTCGTCCCACGACATGCCGCCGCCGCCGCCGCCATAGTCTGCAACCTTGAACTGGTTGAGAAAGTCGTCGGCCACGCCCGCCTCCGACGTCTCTGCCTGCTCGGCGTCCTCGAGCATCTTGTCCAGGTCCATGTCGTCCAGCTTGAGCTGCTGCTTGGTCACGCTGTCGTCGGAGAACAGGCTGCTGGCGCCAAACTTGAGGATCTCGGCCAGCTCCTCGCGCGAGAACGACGACGTGCCCGCGCTGTTGCCGACGATGCCGCCGCCCTTGCCCTGCTTGGACCGCTCCAGCTGCTTGCGCTCGGACTCGGTCACGTGCAGGCCCGACGTGTCCATGCCCTTGATGATGCAGTACTCGAGCACCATCTTGCGCTTGGCGCGCTCGAGGATGTCCTCCTCGATCGTGTTTTTGGACACGAAGCGGTAAACCGACACCTGCTTCTTCTGGCCGATGCGGTGCGCGCGCGCCATGGCCTGCAGGTCGGCCTGCGGGTTAAAGTCAGAGTCGTACAGAATGACCGTGTCCGCAGTCTCCAGGTTGATGCCCAGGCCGCCCGCGCGCGTGCTGAGCAGAAACACAAAGTCCGGCGACCCGGGCGCGTTGTAGTGCTCGATCGAGCGCTTGCGCACCTCCGACGGCACCGAGCCATCCAGGCGCTGGTACGCGTATCCGCGCAGCGCCATGTAGTCGGCAAGAATGTCGAGCATGCGCACCATCTGCGAGAAGATGAGCACGCGGTGCCCGCCGCTCTTCAGCTTGGCCAGCAGCTTGTCCAGCAGCACCATCTTGCCGCTGTGGGTGACCAGGCCGCGCAGCACGTCGTCCTTGCTGGTCTGCTGGGCCTCGGCGTTGGGGAACAGGAACGGGTGGTTGCTGGCCTTTTTCAGCTCGACCATGATGTTCAGCAGCGACATTTGGCCCCCGCTGGCCGCGTTGCGGTTGAGCACCGCGTAGTTGCGCGTCAGGATGTTCTTGTAGTAGTGCACCTGCATGCCCGACAGCTCCACGCGCAGGATGCACTCGGTGCGGTTTGGCAGCGACCGCTCGACGTCCTTTTTCAGGCGCCGCAGCATGTATGGCTTGAGCCGGCGGTGGAGGTCGGCAAGCTTGCCCTCCTGCTCCACGTCGCCGCTCGTTACGCGGATGTCAAAGTCGTCGCTGAGGTCGGCAAAGCGCTCGGGGCTCAGGAACCGGCAGAGCGTCACCAGCTCCTTGACCGTGTTCTGCAGCGGCGTGCCCGTCACGAGCAGCCGGTTGGTCGTGTGGAACGACGTCAGCGCCTCGTGCAGCTGCGACTCGCTGTTCTTGAGCCGGTGCGCCTCGTCGACGGCCAAAAAGTTCCACCGGATGCTGCCCAGCAGGTCGCGGTCCTTGAGCACCAGCTCGTACGTCGTCAGCAGCACGTTGAGCTTGACCTTTGGCGTGCCCGTGCCCGCGCCCTGCTTGTAGAACTCGAACTCACGCATGATGGCGCGGCTGCGGTTGTCGTCGATGTAGCAGATGACGTTCAAGTCCGGCGCCCACCGCGCAAACTCGCGCTGCCACGCACCGATCGTCGACAGCGGCACGACGACCAGGAACGGGCCAAAGATCTTCTGCGTGTGGAACAGGTACGACAGGAACGAGATCGTCTGCACTGTCTTGCCCAGACCCATCTCGTCGGCCAGAATCCCGTTCTCGTTGTTGCACCACAGGTGCGCCATCCAGTTCAGGCTCGTCAGCTGGTAGTCGCGCAGCTCGCCGCCCGCCAGGTACTCGGGCTGCTTGGTCAGGCGCTGGAAATGTGGGCGCTTGCTGCTGTTGGCTGGCGCGCTGCGGTGCGGGAGCGCCAGCGACTGCTCGCGGTCCAGGAACGCATCGAGCTCGGGCTGCGACTCGGGCCCAATCTCGTCGGCCATGACCCACGAGCACGCGCTGTACGGCAGGCGCTTCCATTTGACCAGGTACTCGACGCTGTCGTCGGCCTGGATGGGCTGCTGCGCCGCGTCAGCGGCGTGCGGGTCCGACTCTGTGTCTCGCGCGCGCCGCGCGGCGGTGAGCGGGCGTGTGGCGACGATGCGCTCAATCTTTGCGTAGTCGCGCAGCGTGTCGCGCTCCATCTCCCGGTTAATGTCGAGCTGCTCAAGGTCCTCGCGCGTGACGTCCACGTCGCTGCGGATGGCGTGGTCCACGAGCACGGTGTGCTTAAAGTAGTTTTCGACCTTCTTGTAGCCCTTGAAGCCCTTCAGCGCAGCAGCAGTGTCCCAGGTGGCGTGGCGGAACGACCACCCTTTCCACTTTACGTAGAACTCGAGGCCGTCGATCTTGTCCGTGCGCCCGCCCTCGACGCCGGAGCAGAGCCGGAAGTCGCGGAGCTGCTCAATCACATCCTCGCCCGTGTCCTCGTCAATCAGCGGCTGCGCGTCCTTGGCCTTGGCCCGTGGCCGCGGGTGGTCCGCGTCGTCCATGTCGTCGCCCGAGCCGTCACCCTGATAATCGCCCATGTCCTCGGCGTAGCTCTTCGTGGGCAGGTCGCGCGTCGACTGGCGCAGCGAGCGGAAGTCCGAAGAGCCGTACTCGGAGTCGCTGCCACCCATGTACGCCGGCAGCGCCTTGGGTTTCCGGCCCCGGCCGCGCGCCGCGCCGCGGCGAGCCTTCCTCCCGCCCATGGCGAAGTCCGAGTCGTCGCCGTCACTGCCCGAATACTGCGTGCGCTGCTTCGCGGCCAGCGGCGGCGGCGGGCGCTGGCCGGCCATGCCCCTTGACGCGGCCGGTTTTGCGCGCACAGCCAGCCGGCCGCCTTTGGCGCGCTTGCTGGCGGCGGCGGCGGGTGCGGGCTTCGCCGGCTTACGCTTGCGCTGCGCCGGCCCCCAGTCGCCGTCGCTCGAGCCGAAGCCATCAGACTCGTCCATTGCACCATCGTCGTCGTCCTCGTCCTCGTCGTCGTCCAGCCCCGACATGGTAAAGTTCTCATCTCCTGAGGACTGCGACGTCTCCGAGCCCGAGGGGCCGTCACCGTACGCGCGTGCTCCGCGGCGGCCCGGCTTGTTGGCCACAGCGGCGGCAGCTGCGGTGGCCGGGTTTGCGCGCGGCGTCTTCATGGCCAGCTGCGGATGCGCCGCGGAGCCGCCATCCACTGCCGGTTTGCTTGCGTATGCGCCAAAATCGCTGTCAGACATGTTGTCGTCTGCTGACGACAGCTCGCTGTTGGAGTCGCTGATCGCGCGGCTGTGCGCGGGGCGCCGTGGGGCCATGGCGTCGGCCCGGGAGGCCAGGCCGTTGGCGTCGAGCGCCGCGGCGGACCCACCGCCTCCGTTGACGTCTATGCTGCTGGCACCGTTTGCTTGCATCTGCACTATCAGCGCATGAGCAGCCTGGGCTCTGGGACGGGCTACAGCTGGTCTAAAGCACACATGTCGCGAGGCGCCGAACGGCTGCTGCTGCGCTGTCGTTAGTCGGGCAACGCACCTGGCGCGCAGCCGATCGACAGGCGGCAGGGGGGCGCGGCAAGGCGAGAGGGGGATTGCAATCACAGCGGGCGCGACGAGGAGATTGGAGGGCCCGTGTACGTCGACCGGCAGCCAACAGGACTCGGGCTGCCCAGAGCCACGGCGCCGCTGCTGGGGACACCGGCGCGCACAGGGCGGCGGCACCAACTGAGAATTTTTCTCGCGCGCACGCTGGAGCCGCCCACCAGCACCGGCGCCAGTTCCAGCGCTGGTGCTGAAGCGGCAGCGACGCGAACCCAACGCGTTCCGCCGCGGCGCGGGCTGGAGATTGCCGGTGGCGTGGGCCACTGGCGGAATCCACGGCGCCATGCTGCGATGCGACGGTAGGCCGCACAGTGCGGCGGATTGAGGGGGCGGCGGCGATTCGGGGCCGGCAGGTGTTGCGGTGGAATCGGGGGGTGTACGTACATTTGAGCCAGGGAGAATGCCGGGGAAAGCAACACGGACAAAGGCGGAGGGCGGCGCGGTGGTGGTAAAGGGCCGGGCGGGCTGCGGTGTTGTCGAGAGACGGGCGATGCAGTCAGCGGGCAGGCACCGGGTTTGGTGCTCGCGTCTCTCGTCGTGCGCGCAGAGGCAGCGCTGAGGCAGCACAGCGGCAGGTGGAGCCAGTTGCGAGACCAAACCAGAATAAAAATGGCAGGAGGGAGAGCCAAGAGGAGTCTGGCCACAGATTGGACGGTGCAGCCGCTCTGGCTCCCCATCCCATCCCATCCCCCCGCTCATTCTCGCTGCGGATCTGGCCGCCGCCCCCCAGCCCCCCGTGCTGCCCGGCAGGCGAAACCGGCCGCCCGAGAGCCCGGCGAGACTGGCTGCGCTGTGCTGGCTGGCCCACGGTCCGCGGCCTGCAGGGGCGCCGTCAAGGGACCAGGGCCCGTATCTACGTGGCGGTCGCACAGCAAGCGGTAGTGGAAGTGGAATGGACATTCTGCGGGTGGGGCGTAACAGGAGGAGTAGGCTATATGGGTGTACAAATGAAGTGGGGGCCGACGACGAGCGCCACGGCCCCTGTCCCCGCTTAGTCAAGCTGGCGCTTGAAGTTGAGCAGGTCTTCGATGATGCTGTTCCAGGGGATGCTGACAAACGTCATGCTGGCCTGCAGGGACTTTGGCGGCGGCGGCGGCCCCGTGGCCTGCGACAGGTTCTCCGCGATCGACGGCAGCGAGATGCGTTTGAGCCAGGCCGACAGCGACGGCGACGCCGGTGTCGAGTTGACCACCGAGATTGGCTGCAGGTGGGGCGACGCTATGGCCGGCAGCTTGGGCCACGGTCCGTTTGCCCCGGTCCCGCTGGAGACAGCGGCGTTGGCAGCAGCCGCGGCAGCCATGGCCGCAGCAGGCATCGCTGGGATGCTGGGCGCGCTCGGGTGCGGCTGCAGCACCGGCGACGGCGCCAGGCTGACATTGCGCGACGCCAGGTCCGCCTCGTCCGTGACCGACCGTCCTGTGATTGCCACCTGCGCGTGGCCCTTGCCGCCCGGCCCGCGCATCATGATGAACTCGGGCGTGTACGTGGGCTTGCGCAGGCGATGGAGCATGTTCTTGGACGACAGGCGGTGCACGTAGTTGTCGACCAGCGCGCCAAACGACGCCGCGCCCTGGAAAAGCACAATCTTGCACGAGCCCGCCGACGCCGCCGCCGACGTCAGCCGGCTGCGCACCGAGTTGAACACGCCCGTGCTGCCGTCCTGGCTGACGAGGCTGACGGGCTTCTCGCTGCTGCCGGACAGCGGGCCCGAGGGCGGCGTGGCCAGCGCGTCATCGGGCATGTTTGGCGCCGGGATGCGCGCCGAGAGCTCGACGCAGAGGTACTCGCCCTTCTTGATGAACATGTCCTCAAACATCTCCTCGTAGTCGTCGATGACGTAGTAGATGTGCGGCCAGGAGCACTCGGGCGGGCTTGCGGTGTCGCGGGGCCGGTCCATGCGCGACCTGCTGGGCAGCGCATACACGCGCTTGCTGACGTGCTTGCGCACGACGCTCATGCCGCTGCGCTGCGCGCCCTGCTTTACCTTTCGCCGGCACACGGCCACCGTGAGCTTGCATGGCATCTGCACAATCAGGTTCAGCAGAAACGTCTCCTTCCACATCACCAGCTCGCTCATCGGCGGCAGCGCGCTCGGCGGCGACTGCTTGCGGAGCACAAACACCGGATCCCGCTCGTCGCCGCCGCCACCGCCCCGAGCACGCCCGCCAGCCTCGACCGCCGTGGACTCGCCGCCCGTGTCATCCGCATGCCGCACAAAGAACAGCATGTCGTCATGGCCGGCCTCTTCGCTCTCGATAAAGTACTGGACAAACAGGGCGTTCCATCTACCCGGCAGGCGGTGCCACGCGCGCGCGCGCGAGAAAAGCAGGTGCCTGGTAGCACCGGCATCACGGATACTGTTAGCATGCAACGCACGGATACCGCTGGCATGGGGGACAAACAATGCCAGGAGGAGGAGGATGTGCGCCGCAAGGACAGGCGCCGACAAAAATAACACCAGCCGCAACAGCGTCATCAGCAGAGCCGGCGACGCAACAATAACAACAACGCCGCCACCCGCCTACATCACCACCACCAGCACCAGCACCAGTACCGGCGATGGTATACGCCAGTCCGCAGGGCGGCGCCCGCAACAAGCCCCTGCCATCGCACACAATAGACAGCGCTGGCTCAGGAGAGCCCCGGTCGCCTGTGCCGCGGCGGGGTGCCGCACACAAGGAGCGCGGCCGGCCGCCCGGCCGGGGTTGTTCTGTCTGTACCTTGGGTCTTCCGAGTCGTCGGCGTACTTGTCCATGACCTGCGCATCTAGCCGCAGCGAGCCGTCCATCGGCGGCGGACCGGACAGGCCCTCCCTGTCCATGGTCTCGAGCATGGCGTACACATCGCTCATTGCGGCCTGTCGACAGGGCGAGCTGCTGGGCCGTCCCCTGCGCGCTCTCGGGAGCTGCCGCGCCGAGGCTCTGCACGGCGCGTGTGGCGGCCCGGCTCAGGGCGGGCGGGCGGGCCTCCTCTGGGGCAGGCGGGCGGGCGCCGGGCGGGAACAGGGGGGAGGCGGGACTGGGTCGCGCGCGGAAGCAGCTGGGAAGGGGCCCGAAAGGCGCTGGCGGTCCGAGAAGGGCGGCAGAGTGCGAATTGGAGCTGCAGGGAGGGTCCGTGGGCGCACAAGAAAGAGGAGCGGCCGGCCTGCCAGGAGAGGAACAGGCGGCCAGGAGGACCGCCGCTGCCCGAAAAGAACATGGCCACTGCGCCTGCTGCCACTGCGCCCGCTGCCACTGCGCCCGTGGCCACTGCGCCCGCGGCGCATTCCCAGTGCAGCCCAGCCTGCGCCTGCCCCTCCCTGCCCGCATTTCCCTGCCACACACGCCTGGGGGCGCCGGCTCGGCCCTCCCCTGCCGTGCGCGCGCGCGCCTGCCCATTGTGCGCGTCTGCCAGCCGGCAGCCCGGCCAGCCAGTCCCGGCGCGCACGCAGACCGCTGGCCGCCGCCCGCCCGCTGCGCTGCGCATTTCCGCCGATCTGGCGTCCGGCATTTCCAGGTCCCCCAGCCGAGCCGGCCCCCAACCCGCGCCCAGAATGAGGGACTGGGGCGCGCGGGGAGCCGGCTCGCCCAACGCCCGCCGCCGAGCCGCCGCGCGCCAGCAGACGGATGCAGCTGGCCGCGGGTGACGTGGCGAGCGGAGCGCCTCTGCTGCCGCTTCGCCTCCCCAACACCTATACTGTTTTTTGCGAGCGATAAGCGGTGCTGCCCGGAACAGACAATGGTCGAGGTCGACTCGCTGCTACACGCTGGGTACCACAACCCGGCCCAGCGCCCGTGGCAGGCCGAGCGCGTGCTGACCAAGGCCGCGCTGATGTACCCGATCTTCATCACCGACGAGCGGGACGCGCTGGTCCCCATCCCGTCCATGCCTGGCCAGTTCCGGATCGGCACCGGCCGCCTGGAGGCGTTTATCGCGCCGCTGGTCGCCAAGGGCCTGTGCGCCGTCATGCTCTTTGGCGTGCCCAACGACTCGGTCAAGGACGCCGTCGGCTCCGCCGCCGACGACCCCGAGGGCCCAGTGATCCAGGCGATCCGGGTGCTCAAGGCCGCGTTCCCCGCGCTGCTCGTCTCGTGCGATGTCTGCCTGTGCGAGTACACGTCGCACGGGCACTGCGGCCACCTGTTCCCGGACAACACCATTGACAACGCCGCCAGCGTCCGCCGCCTGGCCGAGGTTGCCGTCAACTACGCGCGGGCCGGCGCGGACAACGTTGCGCCCTCCGACATGATGGATGGCCGCATGCGCGCAATCAAGCAGGGCCTCATTGACGCCGGCCTGAGCCACCGCGTGTCGCTGATGGCGTATAGCGCAAAGTTTGCGTCCGCGCTGTACGGCCCGTTCCGCGACGCCGCATGCTCGGGCGCCCGCTTTGGCGACCGCGCCGCCTACCAGCTCCCGCCAAGCTCCCGCGGCCTTGGCCGCCGCGCCATCGAGCGCGACGTGCGCGAGGGCGCCGACATCATCATGGTCAAACCCGCAACGTTCTACATGGATATCATCCGCGACGCCAAGGAGATTGCACCCAACCATCCCATCGCAGCTTACCAAGTCTCGGGCGAGTTCGCAATGCTCCACCACGCGGCGGCTGCCGGCGTTGTGGACCTGAAGACCGCGGTATTGGAGAGCATGACCTGTCTCCAGCGGGCCGGGTGCAGCCTCATCCTCACCTACTTTACCCCCGAGCTGCTCGACTGGCTCGAGTAGTGCGCTGGTGCGTCGCTCTTCGGGTTGGCGGAAGACCAGCCCCTGCCACACACGCAGAGGCACAGGCGTGTATCGTCCGCCTTTATAGCCAGAATCCCTATGCGTGTTGTCTTACATTCGCCGACTTGCCCGTCTGTGTTTACCTGATGTGCCCATCACAGCATCCATATTGGCGGTGTCGGCAGCAGGGAGGCGATGAGGCAGCTTCCTGGCGCAGGAACCTCGGTGAAAATGCATTTGAAACCAGAGCAAGAGATGCTTTCACAAAGGGCGACATGGGAGCTAGCGAGGCAGACCGGTTTGCTGCGCCGCTAGTGACTGCTGGCGTGTTGGCGCTGACTGCGCGGACACAACCCACCAGCATGGACCAGGACCCATGCAACGAGCCGCTATCGCTGGCTGCCCCTCCCACGAGCACTGTCCGGGGATCTGTGGTGTCCGTGCCCTGCGGCGCTTGCCGCGCGATGATGAAAAATGACTTGGTTTGAACAAAAGGTAAACAAAAAAGACTAAGTACACTCACTGGTGCTACGCACTATTTGCCAACATAATGGTCATGCCCGGCGCCCATGCACCATCGCGTGCATCTGCTGGATACTTTGTTGCTGGCATGCGCCTGGCGATGGGGATGGCCCGGCGGCCGACCTTGTGTGCCCGGGGCTTGGGCTTGTCGCTGCTGGTGCTGGTGCTGCTAGTGCCGTTGGTGCTGCGGATGCCGCCGGTGCCGCCGGTGCTTCTTTCGCCGACGCCGTTGACAATGTCGTGGAAGCCGTCGAAGCAGCAGTCAATGCAGCCGATGACGAAGTCAACAAAATCGTCGGAGCCAATGCTGCGGCCGATGACGTTGTCGATGCTGTCAATAATTTTGTCGGCGTTGGTGCTGCGGCTGACGCCATTGATGCTGGTGCTGCTGGCGGTGTCGTCGTCGCTGTTGGTGCTGGTGCTGCTGGCAATGTCGCTGGCGTCGCTGGCGCAGGTGCTGGTGCTGGTGCTGCGGGCATCGCTGGCGTCGCCGGAGTTGCTTTTGCCGACGCCGCTGATAATGTCGTCGCATCCGTCGAAGCAGCTGTCAAAGTAGGCCAGAGTGATGTCAACAATAGCATCATTGTCGATGCTGCGGCCGATGCCACTGTCAATGCTGCTGCCGGCGCTGACGCTGATGCCGATGTCGCTGGCATCGCTGGCACTGCTGCTGGTGCTGGCGCTGGGGCTCGGGCTGGTGCTGGGGAAGTCGCTGATGCCGACGGCGCTGGCGTCGCTGGCGCTCGTGCTGGTGCTGGTGCCGACGCTGGTGCCGATGTCGCTGGCGTCGCTGGCGCTGGCGCTCGTGCTGGTGCTGCTCATGGCAACCATGCCCACAACAGCAGTGACGACTGCTGTTATGCATGCGCAGGCGATAATGGCGGCGGCCCGGGAGTCAGAAGTGGGTGATACTGCAGAGATGTTGTACCCGGCGAACGACGCCGGGTATGTCGGCGTCGGCGTCGGAGCCCACACCAGGTCCACGACCTGGACGAGGAGGGCCTCCAGGGCCCCGCCGTCCACGTGGAAGACCGGGGCGGCGACGAGCCCGAGAATGAATGCCACCACCACCATGAGGAGGGTGGTGGCGGCGGGCGCGGCGAGGAGTTGCATGGGCATCATGCAGACGGGTGGGCATGCAGACGGGCAGACTGGCGGGCAGGCGGGCTGGCGGGCGGGCGGGCGGGCGGACTATATATACATGCTGGTGGTGCGCTGTCCAGGCGTGAGCCGGGTGCTCAGCCACATGGTGTTTGGAATAAAATGTCTGCGTTCGGGCGACGTGCTGCCCTCCATTGCAGAGGCTTGGCCAATGACAACCCCCGCCCACCGCAACTTGCACAGGGCCGGGGAGGGCCCAGTAGGGCCGGGCGCCTCGTGTGCTTTGGAGCTTTTGTGGATACGCGAGCTAGCGGCCTCGCTGCGCCCGTTGCAGGCAAGCACGCACCTCAGACGGCACCAAGCTATGCCCCGACAGCACCACGAGAGGGGCGCCGGGCATTGCTAAAAGCACTGACGGGGACCGGGCAGCCTCGGTAGTGGTTGGCGCTGCGTCTGGCGCGGGCCACGAACAATCGAGCGCATGTGCAGGAGTCCACTGGGCTGCGTGCGGCTTCCCCTCCGCCGCAGCACGCAGCCGCGAACTGCGCTGCCGCACTCTGGCTGTCCGGCTCCACGATCCGCCGAACGCCCGGCCCCCTTTCCTTTTGTTTCCTTGGCACGGTGGAATGCTGATGCTACTAAAAAAAGCAGTCCGCCGGGCCTGCTACCGGGGGAGGCGCGGTCCATGCATATAGATGCAGCGTGCGCCAAGCCCGCGACATCGACTGTGCTGCCCTGCGCCGGCCACATGCAACTGCACCAACCATCCACTCGGGTGCCCGCACATGCGCTAGCAGTCTGCACCGGCTGCCGCCTGCATCTCCAGCACGCCTGGACGCTGGCGGGCCCAGGTTCCAACCAGGCGGGGAGTGG
>JANBOI010000135.1:0-16535 GCA_027595825.1 Coemansia biformis
CCGACAGAGCAGCGCCGTCGCTCGCGCCGAAAGCACCATGGGAAAGTCGGCCAAGGCGTTCAAGCGCCCGACCAAGAAGCAGAAGGAGGAGCAGCGCGCAGCAAAGGCGCAGCCCCCGGCGGCTGCAGCCGCAGGCGGCGACCGGCAGACGCGCCCGCTCCCGCCGGCGGGCCGCAGCGGCGCTATCAGCAAGCCGAGGACGACCCGTGCAAAGGCCAAGGCCGCCGTCGCCAAATGCCTCCCGGTCCTTGCGAAGAAGCCAGACTACCTGGATCTCTTTGCGAAGAAGTAGCATTCCTCACATGGCGTGCCCCCCCCCGGCCGTGCCGGTGCATGTGCTATGGTGCCGCGGCTCGAGTGGCTGGTCCGTCGTCCAACAGCCCCGGCACCAGCACGGCCCAGGCGCCAGCGCAGCTCACATCGTCGCAGCCACAAGTACCGAGCGGTGGCGCCAGTCGGCTCGCCACACATGAGCCGAGCCGCCCGCTGACTGTGCTTCCCACGCGGCAGCGGAGCGCTCGTCGGAATCGATCGGTCGCCCCGTCTTCTCCTTCCGTTCTTGATGGTCTTATCATCGCTAGCCAGCTCAATTACACCCGTCTCCGAGCGCGACGCCTTGGCCTGGGTCCGTGCGTTCTCTTCGGGCGCAGCACACAGGCACCTCTGCCAGCCTAGCCTTGCCGCCGGCCGATATGCAGCTGCCGCCTGCCGCTGCCGCAAGCGCCGCAGCGGGCACGGACTGCGCCCGGCCTGGCGACCGTGCCGACGGGAGCGGCGTCGCGCCTGGGATGGCGGTGGCCAGGACGGTGGCGCCGGAGCTGGGGCTGGGCCTTCCGGAGAACGCAATGCAGGCCGAGGCGAAGGCGCCGGCCCGCGTGTCCGCGGGAAATGCAGCGTACGCTATCAAGACGCTGCTGATCGGCGGGGTCGCCGGGTGCACAGGTAGGTGTCATACTGGAAGAGGCCGCGGTGTGGGCGCACACGCGCATGTGAAGCGGCTCCCTTGCTGCACACGAGGCCAGTACGCCGAGCTCACGAAGCGCAATCACCACGAGGACCCGTCCTGCGACGGTCGCCATGCACGTCTGTAGCCAAAACGGTGGTTGCGCCGCTGGACCGCGTAAAGATACTGTTCCAGACACACAACGCCCGGTTTGCAAAGTACTCGGGGACCCACTTTGGGTTGTTCAAGGCGGGCGCAGCAATCTACCGCGAGTACGGCGTCCGCGGGCTATTCCAGGGCCACTCGATGCAGCTGGCGAGGATATTCCCGTATGCCGCAATCAAGTTTATGACCTACGAGCAGCTCAAGATGGTAAGCCGGCGCTGGCGCCTGTGAGCAGACGTCAAGGAAAGCAGGCGGCACGAGCTATGGCGCGGCAACGCCCGGCTTGCGCAGGTGCCTGTCGCTCACCCACGTCCCGTTTGCGTGCCCTTCTGCCACTGTAGAGCCTGCGCCAGCGGGTGCGCGACAAGCACCTGCGCAACTTTCTGGCCGGCTCGCTCTGCGGAGCCATCAGCCTCTCCATCAGCTACCCGCTCGACATGATCCGCGTGCGGATGGCATACGGGACGCCAGCGGCGGGGGTCCCGGCGGAGCGCGTGCGGACGGTTGTGCGGAACATATACCACGAGCAGGCGCACCGGTTTGGTTTCCTGAACTTCTTCCGCGGCTTCCCGCTCTCGCTCATGGGTATCATCCCGTACGGCGGCGTGTCATTTCTCACACACGAGTACCTGCTCTCCTTGGGGCGAGGCAGGTTTGCGGCGGTTACCGCGGTACCTGCAGGCGAGCAGCACGCCCGAAGCCGCCGACGCAAGAAGCGCGAGCTGAAGGCATGGGCCGAGCTGACGGCAGGCGGTATATCTGGCGTGGTTGCGCAGACGGTATCCTACCCCATTGAGCTAGTACGGCGGCGCATGCAGATTGCTGGCGTCCACAGCCCGGCGGAGCGCGTGCGGGCCACGCAGATCATCCGCCAGGTGTGGAGCAGCGCAGGCGCCCGGGGGTTCTTTGTCGGCCTGACCATTGGCTACGTCAAGGTCGTCCCCATGTTTGCCGTGTCGTTCTACACGTACGAGAAGCTCAAGGCCATTTTCGATCTCGACTAGTTCGATCGGCTGGCGACGCGAGTGCACGCTGCACCCATTTACCGCGAATCGGCCTGTGAGACCTGCTCATCAGAGCCGGACCTGTTGTGCGTTATAGATTGGTAGTAATGACGAGGGGGAAAGCTGTGCTAAACCCTGCGAGGCATCACGCTGCACTTGTCCTGCTAGGCAGCCGCTCGTAGACATGGACTGCGGGCGTGAGGCCAGCGTCGTTTGGGCGCCCCTTGGGGGCTGGGGCCGACCGGGCAGGCTACTCGCCGACACGCCTGGGCAGGCCGTCGGGATTGAGAAGGCTCTGGGAGGACGGCAGCACCCGCGGGCCGTCGCCCACCGTCGTGTGGATGATGCGGCGCACGGTTCCTGCAGGGAACCTGCCCACAGACTGGGCGAGCTCGGCAAGCTTGGGCGCAGCCACCTCCTGGCCCGCGCAGGCAGGCGATGCAAGCAGGCCAAACGGGTCGGGATAGAAGGCCTCGGGCGTAGTGTCCTCGGGCCGCGGGAAGCAGTAGGTGACCAGCTCGACCAGATCACGCATGTCGCCCTCCAGTGCGTAGATGACGGCGTTGGGTCCGGCGTCGTAGGTGTAGGCGGCAGCGGGCCTGCCGAGGGCGGTGTTGAATGCATGGACAAGGTCGGCGATAGAGCGGCTGGCGTCGTTCATGTACGCAATGGGCGGGTACGTGTCCAGGCAAACGGCGTGGAACTGGTTGGAGTCTTGCATTGTGATCTTGGCGAAGCTCGCAAAGTCGCGGTCGGCAATCGCCCGCTGCATAGCCGCCATGCGCTTCGGGACCACGGTGCGCACGCGCTCGGCAAACAGCTCGGACGTCTCGACGGTGGTCTGCATGCCGGTGGTTGACGAGATCTTCTTCTTCTGGTCAGAGACGACCAGGATCAGCGCCTGCAGCTCGGGCCAGTGCTGGTGGCCGGCGACCTGGACAGCAAGCGAGTCGCTGCCGTCGTCCGCGGCGCCGGCCTGCCACGCCACAAAGCCGCCAAACATCGAGCGGCAGGCGGAGCCGCTGCCCACGCGCGCCACGCGCGACAGCTCGGACGCGGACTGCGGCAGCTCAAACAGCGCGCCCAGGGCGCTCACCAGCGCGGCGTACCCGCTGGCCGACGAGGCGAGGCCGGCGGCGGTCGGGAAGTTGTTTTCGGAGCAGATGTGGAGCGGCCACTCTGACAGCGGGACGACGTTGCCTTGCTGCTGCTGCCGCTGGCGCCTCTCCAGCTCGGCACGCAGGCTGCGCGCCGTGGTAATGGCATTGACGAGGCGCTTGGAGGCGGAGACGGCCTCCTCCTCCCCGTTGAGCCACAGGCGGTCGGTGACAAACGCAGGCGACGCGCGGATGGAAGTGCGTGTGCGGAGGTGGTCCTGCGAGAGCGTCACCGAGAGCGACGAGTTGGTCGGCAGAATGAGCGCGGCATCGCGCTTGCCCCAGTACTTGATGACCGCAATGTTGACCGGAGCGGTGACCGTTGCCTCGAATACAGCGTCCATTGCGTTGGTACAGACGGCGTGCGAGTTGGGGCTTGCAAAAAGTCGGGCAACACAAGCTGGTATATGGAGAGGGAGAGAGGGAGAGAGAGAGAGAGCGGCGACAGCCCCGTCCACAGAACCACCGCGCCGATCCCAGCACCGGCAGATCCGCGGCAAGCCGGGTGAGGGGGCAGCAACAGCGACAGCAGCAGCGACTAGAGCCGCGAAACACGGGCAATGTCGCGGCGGATCTGGTCGCTGTCCTTCAGAACAGCGGTGTACGCCAGCGCGATCTCCTGGAACTCGCAGCCGGCGTCGCGGTATATGGCAAGGCGCTCGTCGAGGGCGCTTTGCTCCTTGGCGAGGGCGGCCTCCCTGGCGCGGAGAATGGCGGTGAGCCTTGCGGCGGCGGCCAGTACCTCGGGCGCGTACAGCGTGCGGTACATTTCGGCGGCAACGATCTGCAGCTTCAGCGACAGGCTGTCGATGAGGCCGCCAAAGTACCGCTCGAGCCCATGGGCAATCTCGTGGATCGGGTGGCCAGCGGCGTGGCGGCCCAGCGCGGCGAGCAGCTCGGCCTCGCCTGCCAGTTCGCCGATGAGGTGCGCCTGCGCCGAGAGCAGCAGACACTGCTCGCCGGCGACGTCGTGTGCATGGGGGCCGGCCGCCAGCTGCTGGAGGCCGGGGAGCGCCGCAACGGCCGCCTGTGTGTCCTCGATGTGGGCACACATGCGACCGAGCCCCGGCGCTGCGTCGGCGGCGGCGGCGGGATCGGGAGCCAGGCGGCCAGCCTCCACGGCAGGCAGCGCAGCACAGCCCGGCTCCGATGGAAGCTCCAATGCGCGAACCTGGCCGATCAGCAGGTCCTACAGGGGGGCAGCGTGGGTGAGGGCGCATTCACGGCGGGCAAGTCAGCCTGGGGCGGGCGGGCGGGCGGGCAAGTCAGCCTGGCACCCGGGTGGCCGGGCGAATCGGTCGGTCGCAGCGGAGCACGTACCCGCTGGATCCTCGGGGCGCCGTGGCTCTGGCCGACGGCCAGCAACGCGTGCAGCTCCAGGAATCGGCGGCGCGCGGCGCGCAGCACGGGGGCCTACACGACGCAGAAGCGACAACACGCGGCTGCGCTCGGCGAGGGGCCATTAATGTATGCATGCCGACGCTCCCGGCTGCATTGTCGCGGCTGGGAGCAGCAAGCGGCGCGCGTGCAGGGCGGGGCCGGCGGATCGCGCGGCCCGCCACGTGCCGTACCTGCCGGCCGAGGCGGGGCCCGAGTATCCTGCGCTCAATATCTGCGGTAGCGGCAGCTCCGGAGGGCAGGCGCATGGCCGTGCCGGCCATCGACGCGGCGGGCGCTCCGCTGGTCTGCTGGGTGGCGTGCAGTGACAAGTGTGTGCCCCCCCGCCGCTACTGCTGCCGGCGTGCGTGCTGCTGAGTCGAGCGTTCCGGGCGGTGCGGGCCAGGCGGTGCGTTCCGGGCGGTGCGTGCTGGGAAGCGTGCGCCGGGCTGCCGCGCGGGTGCGAGGGGGGCCACGGGCGGCGCGCGCCGCCGACGCCCGTTATGGTCGCCGGGCAGGGCCCGCTGCGGCGGCGGCTCTGCGGGGAAGGGACGCTGCAGGCCTGCAGCCGTGGGCCCTGTGCCGCGTGCGCAAATCAAGTGACGGCCGCGCCGGCCGCTCCAGGGCGCGGCTGCCGCTCCGGGCGGCCTCGCCATCCCTGCCAGGGGCGCGGCGGGGCGCGGCCCAGCGGCTTGTCTTTCTGCATCGCCCGGCCGACGCCTTTCTCGCCTTTGTATCCCGACCGCCTTGGTGCTGCCCTGGAACTGCCCTGGAACTGCCTTGCAACTGCCCGCCGTCTGTCCTGCCGGCACACGCTCTCCTGCGCAGCAACCCGAAGTACTCTCACTCACTCACGCACTCTCGCACGTCCAGCCGCGCCTGCACGCCCGTGCAATTCGGACGGCTCAATCCACACGTCAGCAACCCACGCGCACCGGCAGGGGCGCTGACTGCCTCGGCTTCCGCGCCAAGGACTTGCCGCCCGCGGAATTCAGCGAGCACGCGACCTCTTTCTATTGCTACCCGGGCGTCTTCCCGGGCGTCTTCCCGGGCGTCTTCCCGCCCCGGCCTCTCCCTGCCCGGCCACTTCCCGCCCGGCCACCGCCTGCCCGGTCTCTACCCGCCTGGCTCGGCTGTGAGCTCGTGCAGTTGCACCCCGTCCGCCCCACGTGAAGGCGTCCCGCCGCCCGTCGCTCACGGAGCAGCGAGCTACGTCGGCTTCCTGGGTGGCCTTCGGCACTTGCCCCACAAAGCCGTGCCGTGCCGCTCCATTCTTCATACGCGCGGCCTCGCCCATCGCTGTTCGCTCCCCCCCGCCCGCCCCGCCGTCACTGGGGACTCTCCCTTCCCTCTTTCCTTCCGCCGCCCTTTTACTATTGCTCGCTATTGCCCCTTATTAATCCCTAGCGCGTCGCCTCTGCTGCTGCTGCTGCTGCCTGCCGCGCCCGTCGTCGCCGCCGCCGCAATGCGCGAATCCAACTTTCACTTTCCGTCGGCCAACAAGGCCTGCGTTTCGATCACGCCGGCCCTGTATGACCGGCGAGCCCTCGACTGCACGGCCGACCTGCCTCTGGTCAACTCGCTCGTGTACCTCAACCAGCTGACAATGTCCTCTGCCCGTATTCGCGAGATTCTCACAACTGACGGCGGCCTGGAGCGCCTGGTGCGCATCCTGCGTACCACCCGCGTCATCGAGGACACGCTGCACAACTGGAAGTGGGTCACTGCCTTCCAATGCGTAGTCAACGTCGGCGTCCGCGGCACCGCCGAAATTAGGCAGCGCGTCGTGCAGGTCGGCGCCCTGCCGATACTCGTCGAGGTCCTCCGCGCATACCTCCTCGGCGCCGAGGTCCTCCGCCTGGAGCATAGGGTGCGCGAGGCCATGGCCGCCCAGTCTGAACGCTTGCCCCTGGCCAAGCTGATGGACTTTGCCGTCAACCCAGCCATGCCACGCGTGGAGGAGCATGCCGAGATAAGCGACCCCTCCAGCACCGTCATGTCCGACAACATTCTCGCCTCCGGCGCAAACAACAGCACCGGTGCGTCGCCGTCGCCGTCACGCTCGATGCCTGCTGCCGCTCGCAACAGTGCACAGGCCGCTGCCGCCGCTGCCGTGGCCGCTGCCACTGGTATGAACCCCATTCCAGTCACCGTGTCGGCCATGCTTCCCCCTGCTGCTGCTGCCGCCTCTGCTGCTGCTGCTGCCGCCGCCGCTGCCGGGCCCAACCGCCAGCAGACCCGCCGCGTCGGTGAGGGCACCCACCCGCTCGCACAACACGTCGCATATCCCGACGCCGCAGCGCCGCTGATGGCCGCCGCGCCTGCTGTTGGCGGAATGCACGCGGCCATGTCTGGTCAGCTTCTACCTTACAACAACCACGCGTACATGTACAGTGAGCAGGAGCGCCTTCAGGCCGAGTACGAGGCCGCGCGCCGCCGGCTGCAGTCCATCACCAACGTCATGTACCGCCACGACGACGTTGTACTGGCCCTCCAGCTGCTGGCATACCTGAGCAAGACGCCTGCCCAGCGCCAGCTGCTTCGCGCCTGCCCCCTGCTTGGCGCCCAATTCCGGCCCGCGGGTGCCCGGGGCCATGCCGCCACCGACCAGGCGAGCAGCGACGAGTGGGCTGTCCCCACCGACCTCGACGACGCGGCCCTTGCTGCCCAGTGCGCATTGCGGGCGAGTACCGCCGCAGGCATCCCGCCTGTGCGGCGACGCCCGGGCATGGGATCCGCCTCAGTCGACGTCTTTGCCATGGTGGAGCGGTTCACCGAGCAGAAGATGTTTCCGCCCAGCATGGTGCACTGGTCTGCCATTGTCATGCGCAACGGCTGCCGTCGCGACGAGTCGCGGAGTAACTGCCGCCAGTGCGCATACCTCAAGTGCCAGCGGTGGGAGAGCCACTCGAACGAGTTTTCCAAGTGCCGGCGATGCCGCAAGGCAAAGTATTGCAGCAAAGAGTGCCAGAGCAACGCGTGGCAGGAGGGTCACCGCTACTGGTGCACGGAGCGCAATCCGCCTGACGCCAACGCACCAACACCCATGGACGGTGGCACTCCCATGGCCAGCGGCCTCGCCTCTGTTGACCTCGCACAGTTCCATGAGCACGAGCATGAGCAAGAGCACGAGCATGAGCAGCCGCAGCAACCGCAGTACCAGCCGCAGCCACCGACACAGTTCCAGCAGCAACAGCAACCACAGTTCCCGCAGCAGCAGCAGCAACCACAGTTCCTGCAGCAACAGTTCCCGCAGCAGCAACAGCACTACATGTATGGCTCCCCACAACAGCCTATGCCCATGGGTGTTCAGCCTGTGGCTGCCACGGCAGCGGAAACTCCACATCCTTTTGAGCACCCGGCGGCACAGCGGCATGCCACGTTGCAGCCAGGTACCATGTATACTGCCACACATGCCGGAGGCAGCGGCGATAACCCAGTCTCCACAAGTGCTGCCGTGCCGGTGGGCGCATACTCACCAGCAAGTCAAGCGGCGGCTGCGCCTGCTGCTGGCTGGGCAGACCACAGACAGCCGGCCGGTGGCCCCGTCGCCTCGGCCCCCCACGCCAACCACCTCCACCACCCCTACTGGCCTGCACACGCCGAGTCGCAAATGCAGCCGCCTGCTCGCAGCCACAGCCGCCCGCGCCGGTCCGGGGCCGGCCCGCAGTAGAAGGGGTTGACAGGGTGTCGGGCCCCTCATGTTACTTAACTATTTTAACTTTTGGCACTCCTTGCCAGCCCCACGGGCATCTCCTAAGCACCACCCATTGGAAACATATCCGGCCTTCAGTCATCCCGCACGCCAGCCGTCAGCTGGACATCGACATTCCGTGGGCTCCACGCTCCCCACCCACCCGTGCAAACGCCGCTGCATGTCAACACAAACCCCCCACTCAACACCAACACCAGCCCACTCGCGGCAGCCTGCATCACCCGGCCAAGGATGTCATCCGTAAGAGAGTAGGCAGAGTGGGCGTTGCGGGCAGCATCATCGATCACGAGCCACTTGCCGCGCCCCACAACTAGGACCCTCCGATACCGCAATGGCTGGGAGAACGAGTGCCCCGCGCCTGCCACGCACGCCAGAAGCTGCTGCTTTCTCTCTGCTTGCAATTCAATCAACCTCTCATCTCTTTCCTCTCGCCTGCATTTTCGTCCCGGCGCCGACGTATTGCATGGCGCCGAGCACCATGACCGCCGCCAAGGCGAAGACACTGCGCGACCGGACCGGCGAGTTCCGGTCGCTGGTGACGGCGCTGCGCAAGCGACAGCAGAGCCCGCCGCCTGCCGGCTCCAGAGGAGCACGGGAAACGAAGCCCTCCTTTGGCGAGTTCTCAAAGCAGGCGGGCGCCATTGGAAGAGACATTCAGAGCACGGCCCTTTTGCTCGAGCGGCTGGCAACGTGTAAGTTGTGCGGCCTTGCACCCGAGGCTGTTGCATCCCCTCATTTGACTGCGGCCGACACTTGGCGCTAACAGCGGGCGGGCTTTGTGCGATGGGAGAAGGAACTAGTGGCACGCGGCAAGGCGATATTCGACGACAAGACGAGCGAGATTAACGTAAGGACCCCCCACCTCTACCTGCGCCGTGTGTCGACACTGCGCACCAGCACTCTGCTGAATTCGCAAGACCCGCCGGGCCTTTGTGCATTGGGTGTGTAGGCACTTACAGGCCAGGTGAAGCAGCGGATTGCCGCCATCAACGGCAAAATCATGTCGCTGCAACGCCTTCAGCGGAGCCAGAGAGATGGCGCCGGGCGTGGAAACGGGCAGCAGGCAGTCGAGCACCACTCGAATATCGTCATATCGCTGCAGTCGCAGCTAGCCAGCACGTCAACGGCCTTCAAGGACGTTCTCGAGCTGCGCAGCGAGAGCCTAAAGGAGTCGGGAAACCGGAAAGAGCAGTTTATCGGCACGGCAGCGGCTGCCGCCGGGAGCCTGCCATTCTCGTCGATAGGTAAGACCGACACGCACACACACACACACACACACGTGGCCCGAGAGACCAGGCGAGCTACCCCCGCCACGTGTGGTCTGGTCGTCTGCTCATGCGCGTCCCTAATCGCCTACACGCTGGCACCTGTGCTAAACTAGGCGTGCGTAACCGGCGCCGAAATGACATTGCCGCTGCGGCAGCAGCCTCTATGGCTGTAGATTCTCCGCTGTACCGGGCCGAGCGCCAGGCGCCGAGGCCCGCAGGGGCGGTCCACACGGGCGCCGCCCCCGGCGGTGAGGACTTTGTGGCCCTCTCGCTGCCCGACGTGGACGAGGCCTCCAGCTCGCAGATGCTCCTGATGCAGCCAAGCCAGTCCGCGTATTTGGACAACCGCTCAGAGGCCATCAGCTCCATAGAGTCAACCATAGCCGAGCTTGGCTCGATCTTCCAGCAGCTTGCTCACATGGTCTCGGAGCAGAGAGAAGTCGTGCAGCGGATAGATGCAAACGTCGAGAGCGTCGATGCAAACATTGGCGCAGCGCAGACGGAGCTGCTGAGGTACTACGCCAGCATCTCGTCCAACCGCTGGCTAATCGTAAAGGTGTTCATGGTCATCCTCGTTTTCGTTTTTCTCTTGGTCACCTTTGTATAGCGCCCAGAAGCTAGCACGCCTGTGCGGTCGCTGTGCCCCCCTCCCCGCACACCTACCATGCTGCTTTGCGGGCATTTGCCGGTGGCGGCTAGGCCGGGCCCCGTTGCCCGCGCGCTCGCCTCCACAGAAATGTGCAATGCCGACAGGCAATTCTACGGCTGGCGTCGCATGGGCACATGCCTCCATCCAGTGCTGTCGTGCGTGCGGCAAGTAGAGCAGTCTTCACTCTGTGTTATCAGGCTGTGTATTCAGCTAGCAGAGGGCCTGGTGAGGGGTCTGTGCGCCCCCCCCCCCGGCTCCAAACACGAAAACAGGGGATGTTCAGATCTTGGAGCCCGAGATGAAGAACCACTTGTGCAGCAACTGGTCGATGACCGGCGCAGGCGTGCTCACTCCGCCCGCAGCGACCTCGCTGCGAGCAGCATCGGACAGGGTGTTGCTGTTGTTGAGTAGCGCGTTGGCCAGGCTGATCTTGCCGCAGTCGGCCTTCCCGCTGATCAGGTCGGCCCATGCCTCGGCAGTCTCCTTGACGACATCGACGGCGTACGCCCTTTTCTTGGCCTCGCCGCCAAAGGCAAACTGGTTCTCGGGCTTGCCGTCGGGGATCTTGTAGATGCGGAACCACTCGGTGGTTGCGTGCAAAAGGCCGGGCATGTAGCGCTCAATGTCGTCGACGTCGTTCATCTTTGGTGCCAGGGGGTCGTTGATGTCGATGGCCAGGACCTTCCAGTCGGTCTCGCCCTCGTCGATCAGGGCCATGACGCCCAGGACCTTGACCTGCTTGACCTGGCCGGTGTAGCCGACGGCCTCGCCGATCTCGCAGACGTCGATCGGGTCGTTGTCGCCAGAGCACTTGGTGTCGCTGTTGGTCTGGCTAGGGTCCTCCCACGTCTTGGGGAGCGCACCGTAGTTCCAGATGTAACCGTGGTGCGGGAACGCGTTGCGCACGTACCGCAGCTTGCCCTTCTTGGTGTCCTGCTTGATCGGGTTGAGGGTGTCCTCCTTGCTTATCTACGCGTGGGTCGGTGGGCATCGTATGCTTGGTGAGCGACGCACGCCACTGCGGTAGCGCTTCCCCCCTTTCGGCGCGCTGCCGCACCAGCAGGGCAAGCAAGCAACCGCGCAGCGCGTGCTCTTACCTCCATCTTGGCGTTCGTCCAGCGGGGGATCTCAACGACCATGTTGTAGATGCCATTCGCCTCATCAGCAAACAGCGGGATGTCGTGGAAGGGCGACACGGGCTTGCCGTCCTTCTCGATGAAGACACGGTAGTCGAGAGTGTTGGGCTCGCCAACGGCGCGGGTGGTGTACGACATGGCGGGCGGGCGGCAGGCAGAAGGCGGCAGGTAAACGGAACTGATTCGGCAGCGAGCGGAGCCAACAAACGGGCGGGCGAGATAGCTGCAGCCCGGCGCCGCGCTGCATGGCGTCTGTGACTTGTCCCCCCCTCCGCCAGGCTGCCGCCATCGCCGAGCGGCGGTGATCCGGGTGCGATCAAACAGATCAGACTCTGGCCGCCTGAGCCGCCACGTGCCAGCGGCTGGGTGCGGCGGAGCGGGCAGCGCGGGCAGCGCCAAGGCCCGCACGGCCGGGCGCGGCGCGGTAGCGTGGGCTATGCGCATATGCCGCCGCCGCCGGTGCTGGCCAAAAATAGGCGGCGCAGGGACGCCGGCGGCGGTTCTAGACAGCCGGCAAAGTCATACAGGGAAGGCGGCGCCGATAGGGGCTGGGGCGGCCTCCCCTTCTTGCTTCTGGTGACACCTCGTTCCGTTATTGTTTGTGTTTGGTTGTGAATACCAGCCCTCCCCCTCGCCTGCCGGTCTGTTGTTGCGCTCCCCCTCCCTCTGTTTGACAGCGCTGTCCAGGCACCCAGGCCGCACAACGCGCTTCGTCGCCCGCCTGCCTCGAGCCACGCGCTGCCGTCCAGCCGGCACACGACCCGCAGCCAGCGCCCTTTCAACCGCCCTGTGCACGCACGCGCTCCGCGCACTGCAGCCATGGGTCGCGACAGATTCAACGAGCTCCAGGTGAGTTGCGCGCCGCGCGGCGCCCGGGCACATGCACCCTCATGCAGCCTCTGATGAGCATGGAGCGGCGCCTGTGCCCGCGGGCCGCTGGAAAGCGGGGCGGCCGATCCGCGGGCCCCGTCTGGTCGGCAGCGGCCGGCGAGGGACCGACCTGGATTCCCACCACGCATGCGACTCAACGGCGGCGGCAGCGGCCATGTGGGCCGTGCTACTGGTGCTCGGTGTAGGGGGACTACGGCGAGAACAACGACACATCCATCGAGCTGGGCGCATTCGACGCGCGCCATGCGGGGTACGGCGGCGGCGACGGCGGCGACGCGGACCAGCAGGCGGGTGGGCAGTTCTTCCAAATGCTGGACGCCGTGAAGGGGCAGATGGAGGCGATCGAGGAGAACATCAAGCAGGTCGCCTACTGGCACGAGCAGGCGCTGGAGGCGACCAGCGAGCACAAGTACCACCAGGTCATCTTTGACCGCGACAACCTGGTCTCCGAGATGGACGGCCTCATATCCGAGGTGAAGCAGAGCCTGGACGCCCTGGCGCAGACCGTAAACGACCCGCGCACCCCAAAGAGCCAGCGGGTGGCCCAGGCCACGCGCCAGCAGAACCTGGCAAAGAAGTTCTCCGAGCAGCTGCAGCGGTATCACCAGATGGAGTACCAGTACTCGAAGCGCAACCGTGAGCGCCTCGGGCGGCAGTACCGCATCGCGCGGCCCGACGCCACGGACGAGGAGGTGGCCAGCGCCATCGACAGCGACCAGGCTGGGCAGGTGTTTGCGCAATCGGTGATGAACACCAGCAAGCAGCATGAAGCGCGGCGCGTGCTGCGCGATGTCGAGGAGCGCCAGGCCGACATCAAAAAAATCGAGCAGACCATCAGCAGGCTGGCCGAGATGTTTGTCGAGGTGTCGGAGATGGTCAACCGCCAGCAGGAGGCCATCGACAGCATCGAGGACGCGGTCGAGGACACACACGGCCATGTCGAGTCGGCCCAGAAGGAGGTCAAGCAGGCAATCGTCTGGCGAATCAAGGCGCGGAAGAAGATGTGGATTGCGCTCCTCATCCTGATCATCCTCATTGTCATCATCGTCGTCATCGTCTACTTTACAGTCATCAAGAAGTAGATGTGGTGTCGGGTGGCCGCGCCCGCTCCACGGCCCTCCCGCTCGCGCGCAGCACATTGCTCAGTCTCCTTTACTTTTTTTGTTTTACCGCCCCCCTACTCACTAGTAGCTAACTCTGGACTCCTTTCGCCGCTGCATGACGGGCATACGCTGCCATGCGAGACAGCTCTGCCCGAGCGCTGGCCAGCCTTTGCGGTGATGCCCGCCTGCACTGGGCGCGGCGCGCCAAGCGGCGCATGATGCACAAGGAGCGCTGCTGCTTAACCGCCGCCGCCCTCCACAGAGCAAGAGCCAAAGGCAGGCCGGTGCGCTGTGAAGGCAGCGCGACCGCCGCCCAGCCAAAGCACAAGGGCCCGCCGCAGGCTTTGCAACCCGCCGCCGTTTCTAGCGGTCCGCGGCCCTTTGCGGCCTTTGCTCGCGGGCGCCGCGGGCGCCCATGTGTCTTGGCTGCTTTCCCGGCCTGCCTTTGTCCCGGAGCCGACCGCGCATGCCTTGCGACCGCTTGACGGCAGCGGCTAGCCGCCAGCGCGCGCCTGCAACACCCTTCCTTTCGCTCATCCGCCCTTGCTGCCCGACGGCACACCACTTTTCTCGATATTCTGCTCGCTAGCAGCCCTGCCTTGATCAGCCATCGCGCCCCTGCTTGACACCTCATACCGCGAGGCCGCCGCACACACGCTCAGCCGCAATCCGGGGGACAGCGCCTGCCACAGCAGCAATGGGCCGCGACAGATTGGATGAGCTAAAGGTACGCCGTCGCCAGCGGAACAGAAGCACGTGTCTCCGCGCCGCCCTGTGCTTGGTGGGGCCATATGGCATATGAGCTGCTCATCAGCGCGCATGCGCCACCCGCCCTCCCGAATCGCACCCCGCGCATGCCGCGCTTTGAAAGTAGCCGCTGCAGGCACGCCCCCTACTAACTGGGCAAGCTGAGGCCGCACCTGTCTGCGTGAGGTTTGGCGTCGTCTGCCTGTGTCATTGCGTTGTGGTGCCGCCGTGTAGCCGGAGCCATGGGCCTACAACCGGGCGGACGAGCCGCCCCGCCGGGCCGCGGCGAGCGGACACCACACTATAGAAATGGACCGACTCGGCGGGAACCGCCGCGCTGGCGGCGATGGTGGTGCGCGGCGCCCCCAGGGATCTCACCCGCGCGCGCCTGCCGCCGCCTACACGGCCGGCCGCCACCCCAGCTCTGGCGGCTCCGGGAGGCAGGGCGCGCGCAGCGGCCGGGTGGACTATCCCGAGCTCAGGCGAAAGGTAAGGCCCCACCACTGACTTGTTGCGTCGCCCCCAGGCAGCCTGCTTGCCGGGGGGGGGGGGCGACGCCGGCTGCTCGCTGGCGCACATCCCAGGCTGACCCACAGCACCCGGCTTTTGTTCGCTCGCAGACGCTATAGATGGACAGCATCAAGCATGACATTGCGCAGGCACACAAGCAGATAGACAGGGTCGACGAGGCCTACAGGCGCGCCCTGGACGCCTCGGGCAGCCACCAGGCAAGCGTAAAGTCGGCCATGCGCGACGACGAGGTCAACCGGGCCAAAAACATGTTCAGCGCCGTCAAGGCGGAGATGGCCGCGCTGAACCGCATGAAGGAGGGGTACCGGTCGAGCTCCATATCCGAGGAGCAAAAGGCCATTGTTGCAAGCATGTACAAGAGCCTGGCCGACAGCGCGACGGGGCTCCTGGGCCGATACAGAGACACGGTCAAGCAGCATGCCAACGAGTACCGCGAGCGGCTGAAGAAGCAGTACCTCATTGCAAACCCCGACGCCACCGAAAGCGAGGTCCGGGCGGCGATCGAGGACGACGAGGCGGACCAGGCGTTCGGGCTGGGCATCCAGCGCTCAAACAAGCACGGCAATGCAAAGTACGTCCTCGACAGGGTCAAGGAGCGCCGCGACGAGGTCAAGAAGATCGAAAAGGCCATCGTGGAGCTTGCCGAGTTGTTTGCCGAGATGTCCAAGATGGTCAACGAGCAGCAGGAATCGATAGACAGCATCGAGACCGCCGTCGAGGCATCATACACGAATGTCGACTCGGGCCACCGGGAAATCAAGCAGGCCGTGGTCATCACGAAGAAAACACGCAAGCTCAGGTGGTGGTTCCTAGCCGTGCTGATTATCGCGCTGATTGTGATAGCAGTCGCGCTCTACCTAAAGTTCAAGAAGTAGTGTGCCCGCTCGTCTGCCCGGGCGCGGGCTCCGTCTCCCATGTATCAGTAACATCCATGTACCTGCATTTGCGGTGATCTTTCTTGTTGTCGCAGTCGCGCATGCTGTCCAGGCAGCACAGGCCTTCTGCACGGGAGGGTGGGGTGGGGAGGTGTGGTACTCATGTATGACATTAAGCGCGTGGACAGTGAGGCCAGCGGCGGCGGCGGCCGGGAGGTTGTACAAGTGAAAGCGGAAAGGAGGCTACGCCAGCCGCGCGCGGCTGGCGAGGGGAGGAAGAGCGGGCGTGCCGGCCGTCTAAAAGTCCTCGTCAAGGTCAAACACCGTCTCGCGGGCGTTGCCCTGGGACCCCATCAGGACGCCGGCCTTCTGGTACTCCGAGACGCGCTTCTCAAAGAAGTTGGTCTTGCCCTGCATCGAGATCATGTCCATAAAGTCGAAGGGGTTCGTGGAGCGGTACTTCTTGGGCTGGCCGAGCGCAACCAGCAGGCGATCGGCGACAAACTCGATGTACTGGCACATCAGCTTGGCGTTCATCCCGATGAGCGAGACGGGCAGCGCCTCCGAGAGGAACTCCTGCTCGATCGTAACCGCCTCGGCGATGATCTGCTCGACGAGGTCGCCCGGCGGCGGGTTCTGCAGGTGCTGGAACAGGACGCACGCAAAGTCGGTGTGGAGCCCTTCGTCGCGGCAGATCAGCTCGTTCGAGAAGGCCAGCCCGGGCATCAGGCCGCGCTTCTTGAGCCAGAAGATGGACGCAAACGAACCCGAGAAGAAGATGCCCTCGACGGCCGCAAACGCGACCAGGCGGACGCCAAACTTGGCGTCGCGGTTGTCGATCCACCGCAGCGCCCAGTCGGCCTTCTTGCGGATGCAGGGGATGTTGTCGATGGCGTGGAAGAGGAAGTCGCGCTCCTTGGGGTCGCGGATGTACGTGTCGATCAGGAGCGAGTACGTCTCCGAGTGTATGTTCT